>JADGIL010024671.1:0-11740 GCA_020352625.1 Cactoblastis cactorum | reverse complement strand
TTAGGTTTTACTGGAAAATCTTAGGATTTACCGTAGTTCCGGCATTTACATTAACATATATACTCCTATAAAAAAAAATAGCATCAGTCATGCTATTTGATATATGTAAGTCTTAAGTACTAAAGTTGACTATCTGCCTTCCACGAACGGCAGGTAAGCGATGACGTAATAACTTAGCATTCTGAGACCATTCACAAGGTCTCAAGCGGAATAAAATTAGTTGGACCATATAGTCAAATAGTTTTTTTTGTCCATATGGAATGCTGCTATGAAATTAACTTATAGGGACAAATCATACCAATTATGTTGCCCCAAGCTAAGTTTGGGATTTGTGTTATATGTTCATAACGATTACAATTTTATAATTATAACAATACATATAATAAAATTGTAACTAAGCTATGTCTGTACATGGGAGATATTTAAGAAAAAAATATATAGGGGCTCTTTATAGGACCTACAGGAGCCAAAACGATTATTTTTAGAATTTTTGTATGTTTGAACGCGCATCACAAAAAAACTACTGGACAGATCTGGATGAAATTTGGCACAGCGATGGAATATGACCTAGATTAAATGTTAAATGATAGGTTATTTTTTATTGCTGAAAAATGTACGGTTCCCAAGGGATATAATTTATTGTAAACGAGCAAAGGGCTGACATGATATTATACTACCCATTGGTCGGAACTCTTCATAGAGCTCCCTCCCAGGGGGATTCGAACACACTACCTCCGGATCGCAAGGCATGTGTCTAACCACTGGTTCACGTAGAGGCAGTCTATTAGGGCAAAGTATAAAATCTAAATGAAGTAAAAAACCATAATAACTGATAGTTATTTACTTACCTACCAGTTAAATTGCTAAATATAACACACTGTACAAGCTATTAAGTTTCCGTTACCCATTATGACGTCACGGCGGCGCTCGGTTTTTGTCTTAAGAACCGCTGCGCATGCGCATGTCATGCTAGTATCTATATAGGCTAGGAGACTGTAAAGAGAAGATAATATATATTTGTTTCAAGAATAAAGATCTACTAATTTTATCGATCTATTCGTATGAATAGAGATATAATAGATCGTTAAAAATCTAAATTCTCATTAAAAATTCAAATTAGTGAGGTTTATTTTTTCATAATTTCTATCTTAACATTATATATACCACAAGTTACATATTCGTTAACTTTCTTAGAAAAACATATTCGTTAATTATCTTAGACCTTTTTTAATAATACCATTTTTTGTTTTTTAGACACTTTTATTACTACTAATGTTCATTTTTATTGGAAACACAGATGGATAGGCATAAAATATGTATAACAATACGACTGCATACTTACAAATGACCTACAATTTGATCGTAATGAAAGATATAGGTAGTTCAAGGTAACAGTCATGAAGTCCACGCGAACGAAGTCACGACCAGCTAAGCAGTTAATTAGTTTTTTTATGTCAGAGGGAGGCAAACGAGCAGGCGGGTCACGAGATTTTAAGTAATCACCGCCGCCTATAGACAACTGCAACACCTGCGGGGTTACAGAAGCGTTGCCGTCCTATAAAAAAACCTCCGCCCTCATTTGTGGAGGCCGTGGAAGTTGGGCCTCCGGCTCTCCTACTCACCTGACGGAGCATGGCGGCTGATAACCGCCATTCAAGCTTCAGTCTTCTGTGGGAGTGTGGTACTTCCCCGGGCGAGCCGGGCCATTCATGCTGCAGGCTAACAAAGCAAGTAGCAGGCTCCACACCACTACAAGTAGTGGCTCCATACCACTACAAAGTAGTGGCTCTATAGGTACCACTAGTTACATAATAAAAATATATTGTCAACCAATCTAATTAGAAGCAGATTATTGATTTAAGTGTTAAATTTATGTTTTAAATGGTAATCGCTACATAGTTTAAAACAAAGTCGCTTTCCGCTGTCTGTCCCTATGTATGCTTAGATCTATAAAACTATACAACGGACTTTGATGCTGTTTTTCAAATAGATAGGGTGATTTGCAAGGAAAGTTTAGTAAATAAAATAATACGGGTTTACGTCAAGATGGCCCTCTGAATAGGCCGAACGGTCGTCGGTGATACCGACTAAAAATTGACGTGAGTAAATCCGTATTATTTTAGTTATGTCATCTCGCGTAACTTTCAATGATATAAAGTTTAGCAAAGTATACTCAAAAATATAAAAAGCCCTAGTAAATAAAAAAATGTACGTTTGCAAAGAATACTTTTATTTTTGTTTGTGTAGACGAAAATTTCGCGTTATTAATTTATCGGGCTCTTGTACTACTTGAAATCCGGGTTTTTTTAGATTATCATAATATATACTAAGTACACATATTAAGTAGTATTGACTCATTCCTCTAGTAACTAATACATATCTAAGTATAGACGCTTCTAGGCCCGCCCTCCCCAGTTGGGCCTCCGGCTCTCCCACTCACCAGACGGAATATCGGGCGTCGGGCTTCTGTGGGATTGTGGTGCTGCCCCGGACGACCCGGCCTATTTATACTGCAGGCTAAAAAAGGCATGCAGCAAGCTCATACCACTAGCATAAACGTTTTTTAATTTTTTTAATTAAAAAGAGCCCTATAATTATAATATATACATACATTTATTTACTGTATGTACCTCCAAATATGTCCATGGCATGACGGAAATGTAGTCAAATGGTCCCACAGGACTAAAAGGTTAAGAATCACTGATAAAGGATAAAATCTAGAAGATCCTGATAGAAGCCTTTGACGAATATTTTATGAATTTCTTATAACCTTTTTTTTTATAAACTACCTCTTCGATTGTGTCGTAACTACACTTATATTTATCTGTCTTTTTGTTAGCTTAATTTCAATAATCCAGTGTCT
This sequence comes from Cactoblastis cactorum, assembly GCA_020352625.1. Taxonomy (NCBI): domain Eukaryota; kingdom Metazoa; phylum Arthropoda; class Insecta; order Lepidoptera; family Pyralidae; genus Cactoblastis; species Cactoblastis cactorum. Next base: position 8,877 of record JADGIL010024671.1, on the reverse strand, counting down.
GTCTGTCACCAGACTGTATCTCGTAGACCGTGATAGCTAGATAGTTTAAATTATCGCAGACAATGTACCTATTTTTGTCGTTTAGTCTCGGTAATGTTCAAGTTGGGAAATAACATGGTTGCATACAGTGGAATCTCGATAACTCGAATGTGAAGGGAAATGCCGATAATTTCGATATATACAAATAATTCAACTAAAATTTCGACATAGAAAAGCGATTAGAACAAAAGGTACGAGCTGTGTTACTCAGAAAGTTTAATGAATGTACAATTCATTCGTCTAAGGGACCTGGCCCGCCTCAATTTTAGATTTCTGTACTTAAAAGGGTAAAAAACAGAACCCTATTTTAGGACTACTCCGTCTGTCTGTCGTCCGTCCGTTTTTTATCACTAACCTTCATAACTAGACAGTTGAAAGTATTTACATATACTACATTACAGTACAACTGTAATATATTATATACTCTAAGGCTTCTATAATACCACACTCCCACAGAAGACCGACGCCTGAATGGCGGCTATCAGCCGCCATGCTCCGTCCAGTGAGTGGGAGAGCCGGAGGCCCTACTTTCCCTACCCAAATGGGGAGGGCGGAGGTTTTTTATAGGTCGGCAACGCTTCTGTTACCCCGCGGGTGTTGTAGTTGTCTATGGGCGGCGGTGATCACTTAACATCTGGGTCAGATCCCGCCTGCTCGTTTGCCTCCTTCTGACATAAAAAAAAAGATAATGGTTATTCATCTTGACCTGACCGAGGATCGACCCGGGACTTCCTGTACAGCGGAGCTGTTATATGTTTTAACGCTATGTTACGAAAGTTCGTCTATCCTTGTTTATACAGTAGATTAGTGACGTACCCACAGTCCAAAGTTTATATTGTCTTATTTAAAATCACACTCAACAGATACAAAAAGCAACATTAGTTCGCAAAATCAGCTGTAGCCCGTCCGCCATCTTAGTTTTTTTTTTTTTACTAACGCGGAATGCGAGGTCATGTCGCTACATAATTTAGCCAAGAGTGAATTGTATTTGCTTAGAAAATAATTCTGTAATTTAACCATCGACTGGCAACACTAACACGTTGTATGGCTAAACTAATCCTTTGACCAGAGTAAATGTTAGCGGAGATTTCTTTAAATAAAGTGAAGTTTTGTGAATTTTTCGTAATATATTTACTTAAAAAATTTACCCCGCCCTCCACATTTGGGGAGGGCATTTTAAAGGCCGGCAACGGTTTGTGACTCCGCAGGTGTTGCAGTTGTTTATGGGCGGCGGTGATCACTTAACATCTCGTGACTCGCCTGCTCGCGATATACTACTTATAACACATCTACACATGAATTTTAAATACCTTAACTACTCCAGACTTTTTTTGCATGTGTCGCAACGAAATTATACGATTTCGTTCCAAAATTGAAACGCGAATAAAACTAAAGAATGCAGACGCATCCGGTGGGCGAGGCACGGCTTAAGTTTGAACCCAATGCCAAAAAAGGAGGTAATCAATTTGTTTAATGATCAATGTTTTTTTAATTAATCAAAAAGTTTTTATTCAAGTAGGCCAAATGTTGGTACTTTTGAATCGTCATATTGCTATTTATTTATTAATTGCAAAGCTACAAACTACCAGCTGTCCAGAACGACCAATACTAAGAAGTACACGGCGAAAGAAACTCAGCAGTATTGGCCTCTAATATAATAAAATTGTAACTGAGCTATGTCTGTACATGGGAGATATTTAAGAAAAACATATAAAGGGGCTCTTTACAGGACCTATAGAAGCCAAAACGATTGTTTTTAGAATTTTTGTCTGTCTGTATGTTTGTATCGCGCATCACACAAAAAATACCGAACAGATGTGGATCAAATTTGGCACAGCGATAGACTATGACCTAGATTGAAAGTTAGGCTACTTTTTATCCCGGAAAAATGTACGGTTCCCGAGGGGAATAATTTATTGTAACCGAGCAAGGGACTGACAAGATATTATAGTATCCATTGGTCGGACGACGAACCGAAAATTAGCTAGTATTTTATAAATTAAGTAACATGTGAATTGGATTGGAATTTTATGTAGAGAGATCAGTACAATTTTAATCTATATGTTACGGTTAATAGCCGAAATGTGAGGACACCTAGTTCTAGCCGGGTATAACTAGATGTAGCCGAGAATATTGATTAGGTTTTTTAATTAAACAAATAAATATATAGGGAAAAATCACATAAATTGAGTTAGCCCCAAACTAAGTTCGAGACTTGTATTATGGGATACTAACTCAACGACTCTACATTTTACCCACTGCACCGCGAGGCCATTGGTAGCCCACACCGCCTTTACCTACCTTACGCCGCCTCTGACTACCATTAGAGAAGGAATCTATCCGCCATTTCCTGATCATTGAGCAACAAGGATGCAATTGACATTTCCCAAGCAATGGCTGCCGATTATATCTAACCTTGCATTCAGTGGCTCTTGTAATTGTAACAGCTAATTACCAGGATAGCATTAAATATTACGACAAGATAAAATAGGTCATCATTTTTAAAAAAAAATAAAGATTAACCGCACATTTCCACAGTGGCGACCACACGAACACAAATGTGCAATGAAGTCTATTGACTCGGAACTAAAGCTGTCATGATAAACTATTATTATTCTGTATTAAATAAATAAATAAATAAATATATAGGAACCAACCACACAGATTGAGTTAGCCCCAAACTAAGTTCGAAACTTGTTTTTTTTATGTAAGAGGGGGGCAAACGAGCAGGCGGGTCACGTGATGTTAAGTGATCGCCGCCGCCCATAGACAACTGCAACATCCGCGGGATCACAGAAGCGTTGCCGGCCTTTAAAAAGGTCCCGCCCTCCCCAGACGGGGAGGGCGGGGATGTTGGGCCTCCGGCTCTCCCACTCACCGGACGGAGCGGCTGATAGCTGCCATTCAGGCGTCGTTCTTCTATGGGAATGTTCCGCCATGTTGGATTTAGAATGACGTCACTTAGCTTACTATGGATTGTCATCCAAACTAAGTATGTATACAAAATTCAGCTCAATCGGTTGAAGATAAATGCTTCAAAATTGAGTTGCAAGATTCCACACGAAAAGACATACATACATACATTGCAAGCTTAATAAAAGCTTGTAAAAATAGATCAACAACTATGATAACTTTGTGTCTATTAAACCAGTAAGTATAGCTTTTTTATTATTTGTTGAATATTTTCTGTTTCTATATTTGGTATTTCTGCTATTTAAAAAAATGGATAGCTAATATCGGATAGACGGGCGACCTCAAAAACTCGTCTTGTACAGGCAGACTGTGAAAAATATAGAGAATACAGAAATAATTAAGATATAGTAGCGCCACTAAAGAAATCCCACGGCGAATTTATGTACTACTGGTAGTTTGGAGCTCGATAAGTTATAGTTATGTAAATATTTATCTTCTTTTTTATGTCAGAGGGAGGCAAACGAGAAGGCGGGTCACGAGATGTTAAGTGATCATTGCCGCCCATAGACAACTGCAACACCCGCGGGGTTACAGAAGCGTTGCCGGCCTATAAAAAAAGAGGTTGGGCCTCCGGCTCTCCCACTCACCGGACGGAGCATGGCGGTAGATACCCGCCATTCAGGCGTCGGTCTTCTTTGGAAGTGTGGTACTGCCCCGGCCTATTCATGCTGCAGACTAAAAAAGCATGCAGCAGGCTCATACCACTACGAGAAAATAATATGTTGTATATATAAATTAATATACATAAATATATTTCGCTTCTGTTCTTTTATTATTTTGTACACTCGGCATTAGAAAAACCAGTCATCTATTTATGTACAGACCTTCTGCCATTTTAACTTAGTTTATTTTTTAAAAGCAAAGCCTTCATAGCTTAAGATTCACTTGGTAACCGGTACATTTTAAAAATTATTTGACCATAAAAAATTTATTGTTTTCTTAAAATGAGAATCGCCTTTAATACGAGTATCCCTGTTTTTGAGGATGTTTAAAATATCAAATTCTTCTTCTATAAATCGTCGTGTAATAAATCTGTAGACCACAACAAAATTGGTTTAGCCATAGGCGAGATATTCACGACATATTCTTTTTTTTTAAAGACGGTTAATATACATACGAACAAAACCAAACAAACATACATAACTCTTCCACTATATAATATTAGTTATATTAAATATTATAAATTATAGACTTCAAAAGATGACCTCGTTTTTTTATAGAGGTTATGCATCATATAGGGTATATAGGTAAATATATTTACATCACGTGACCTACCCGCCCATTTGCCCCCTTATTTCATAAAAAAATAGGTAAATTATATCGTTTGACAGCAGACAAAAATAAAAAGTTTTGGGTCCTATTGGCTCTATTGAGTCCCCTTTTTTGTTTTACATACAAAAAAGGGGACTCTTTGGGGACTCTCTTCAAAGTATAAGAGTTAAAGAAGAACGTAACAGAAAAATGTAATTGACAATTAAAAGTAAAAAACAAAAAGTAATACCTGCGAAATTAAATAGTACATTTGTTAACTATACAATGATTTACACGAACACTCTAAAACTGGCAAAAATGTTGACTGCCACGACGTAAAAAAAATAAAAAAGTAAAGTTTTGGGACGGCAGCAGCGCGGGAGAAACGCTCGTTAGTATAAGAATAAAATGATAAATAAATACGCCCAATCATTAGCACAATAGTCGATAATTTCGTTTCGAATCGTCATATTATTTGCATATGACATTTGTTGGCGTCTCACGACCTTGTACACTGACATTTGGGAGAACTGAGGAGGTTTAGGAGTCTCTTGCAGTGTTACGGAACCTCTAATTCGAGCACTCTTGCGTGCAACGTCATCCATTATGGAAAAAATAAAAGCTGCGACTAAAAGAACAGTAGAAATATGTACTTATGGTGACGTTGTTGCGAAATATAAAAATATAAATGAAAAACAAATAAATTATTAAATTTAAGTCATTTCTATAATTAACAAAAAAAAAGAAAATAACTATATTTAAGTCCAAACTTGGACATTGTGATAAATTTTGATGATTTTAAATAAAAAAATATATATACTGAACCTAAACCAACACAAAAGAAACATGAAAATCTCGCATACCATCATACCTCCAATGGTATGCCTACCTTTTATTTTTAAATCCGTCAACGGTCTAACGTCTTTTCAGCCAGTGTTCGCGCAACTACCAAAATGGCGAGTATTGCCATTCGTTTATCATCTGTACTTATAAAAGGTTATAATGTCATTCTGCGAATTGAGCGCGAAAATTCATTTTTAAATTGACTTTTCATTTTCCTTTTTTATTATTATTGAACATATTCCGATACAGGTTTTGCAAAGTTAGAATCGATCGGAAAACCGGATTTTAAAATTAAAATGACGACTTTATAACCTTTTGCACTTGGAATTACCTGTTTCTCGAACAGAATTTATAGATTCAATGCAATACCGAGGACAACCGATAGTTTGTCGCGATTAGTATAATTCTTCAGTTCGGATTCTGTGACTGTGGTCAAAGGACGTGTATAGAGCGGATTTTTTTTTATTCCTCATGCCAAAGACGTCATAATATCCAGGTATCTTGTTTATGTTTTTTTTATTTGTGCCAGTGTTGACTTTTTATTTTATATTTTGGTTCATAAAGTTTTGTTGCTCTTTGATTTTAAAATGTTTCTATTTGTAGGTTTTATATGTTGAATTATGTAAGGATTCACTTAGCATGTGTACATGTGTGAAAGAGATGACTGTATTTGTACAACTAGTTTATAAATTTACCTAAGCCTTCGATACGTCATTAATTTTTATAAGAAAATTATACAACAATTTTAATTGATTCCACCTATAAGTAGAACGAATAACCTTCAAAACCAAAGACATATGTACTTTGAAATCTTTTGTTATTATAATAACTGATTTGTTATTCTATTGTAGATACTTTTCATTTTGATTTCATATTACGCAGATTTTAATCGATAAGTATATAAAGAATATGTTAAAATTTATTTTCTTTAGTTAACTGTTATATTGATGGCCTCGTTGGTGTTGTGGTTAATCCTTGCCTCCACCAATAAGTCCTAGGATGTTGTTACTCAAAATCAAAATATTTATTCAGAAACTAGATCTTACTAGGCAGTTTTTCACATCAATATTTATTTTTCATTTCTATCTTTATCAAGGAACAGACTACCAGCATTTCGGAACGTAATATATAATAAGTACTGTACGTACATATATTTCTCAGTAAATGATAGTCCTTTGAATTTTATTCCAGATTTCAGAATAATTGTGCCAGTACGCCAAACTTAAAAAAAATTATTTCAGGTTATAGTAGTTACCGTAATTTTAATTTGCATATAAGCCAGTTTACATAGTTACATAAACGGCCAAAGTGGCGCACCTATAGTTTGTCATACTATAACTTCGATTTTTTTTTAAATTACGGTATACCTTTGTAAGCCTCCCTCTTTCATATAAAAAAAACGAGTCCGACTCGCACTTAGCCGGTTTTTTATTCATACCAACTTTCAGCCTCAGGTTTTGATGATTTTGAAAAAAATAACCTAAGTTAAAACAGAAATAATGACTTGGTTAAGAGACAAAAATATTCTGAGAATACTGAGATACTAGCTTTTGCCCGCGGCTACGCTCGCGTGGAATCAGGTCCGCCACTTAGAGCTATTCAAGACTCACAATCCTACGGTACATCATCTTTGTGTAACTCCAATAGTTTAGGCAGCGTGCGGCAAGATAGCTCTCAGAGAACTGATTTTTTTCCGACTCAATTGACATGTATCGTTATATTACGACCAAAATTACATAAAATCATTAGAAATTGTAGCCTGTATGTTATTCTGATGTATAACCTAGATTACTGTAAAGTTTTATCCAAATCCGTCCAATAGATTTTTCGTGAGACAGTAACCTACATCCATCCATCTATACTACATCCATACATATGTATGTACATATGTACATCGTCACAAACTTCGCATTTATAATATTATTAGGAAGTAGAATATATAACCTTAAAATAAGACCATTCTCATTGTTCATGTGCACATTGTGCATTCTTGTATATGTTTTACCACCGACGTAAAACGATGGGTGTTATAAGTTTGACGTGTGTCATTCTGTGGCGTCATAGCTCTCAAACGGATCAACCGATTCGGATAATTCCTTTTTTTGTTAGAAAGATGACTTAATCGAGAGTGTTATTAGCTATGTTTTAACCTCCCACGAATAAAGAGGGGTGTTAAAAGATTGATGTATGTGTTTTATTATATCGTGTGGGAGAAATTTTCATTTATTTTGTTTTACATGTACTTGTGGTACGCAGGTTAGCATAGAATGTTGATAAAATCTCTTCTGTCTTGTGATAACATCATTACGACCTCCGTGGTGTAATGGTACGTACTTGACTGATACTCAGGAGGTCCCGGGTTCGATCCCCGGTCAGGTCATGATGGAAAATGATCTTTTTCTGACTGGCCTGGGTCTTGGATGTTTATCTATATAAGTATTTATTATAAAAAATATCTAATAATAGTATCGTTGAGTTAGTATCCCATAATACAAGTCTCGAACTTAGTTTGGGGCTAACTCAATTTGTGTGATTTGTCCCTATTTATTTATTTACTACGATTTAGTATTGTAAAATACACAGCGATGGACTATGACCTAGATTAAAAGATACGCTACTTTTTATCCCGGAAAAATGTACAGTTCCCGAGGGAGATTTATTGTAACTTAGCAAGGGACTGACAAGATATTATAGTATCCTTTGGTCGGACGAAGTCGCGGGTATGAGCTGACAAATAAATAAATCTTTTAGCAATAAGTTGTGTCAATAAACTACCATATGTCCTCAGTAACTAGTTTGTCAAAGTCAAAATTCTCATTATATCGTGCGTAGGAGTTGCAAGGAGGGACGGGTCAAATTCTGACTAATCAGATCGAGTCAAGGACACTTAAGGGCGTTTTTTTTTTCCAACAGTGGGCAGTAAAAACGTGATTGATGTATCTAGTATCTAGACTTTTAATAAATAAATATAAAAGAACAAATCACACATATTAAGTTAGACCCAACTAATACGGTCTTAATACGTAATCTTTGCCCCTATATAAGTTGGAGACTAACTCAACGATACTATATTTTATAACAAACTAGGGAGTTGCTTATCATGAGTTATAAAACCGGCAACGCTCCTGTTGTTGCAGGTATCTATGGGCGGCGGTGATTACTTAACATCACGTGACCCGCCTGCTCGTTTGCCTCCTTCTGACATAAAAAAGAACCTTTCTTGTGAATTGCCCTATTTATTAAAAAAAACCTCATCAAAATCCGTTCCGTAGTTTTAAAAATCTGAGCGAACATAGGGACAGACAGCGGGAAGCGACTTTGTTTTGTACTAAGTAGATCACCGCCGCCCATAGACAAGTGCAATAACCGCGGGGTCACAGAAGCTTTGCCGGCCTTTAAAAAGCCCCCATCATCATCTGCCTGCCCTGCTCCCATATTATTTGGGGTCGACGCAGTATGTCTTATTCATCATACTGCATACTGTTTTGGCATGCGTTTTACAGCCGGCCGCCTGCCTGACACCAACCCTCCTTGGGAGGTTTGGTGTCAGAGTTGGAGGCGGCCGGCTACAAAAGCCCCCACTCTCCCCAGATACGGACTTATTTGGGGAGTTGGACTTATTTATTACACTTATATGGGGAGGGTGGGAGCTTTTTAAAAGCCGGCAACGCTTCTGTGACCCCGCGGTTGTTGCACTTGTCTATGGGCGGCGGTGATCACTTAACATCACGTGACCCACCTGGTCGTTTGCCTCCCTCTTACATTGAAAAA
>JADGIL010024666.1:0-17242 GCA_020352625.1 Cactoblastis cactorum | reverse complement strand
TGTGGTACTTCCCCGGACGAGCCGGCCCATTCGTGCTACAGGCTAAATATAAGCCTGTAGCTGGCTCCACACCACTACAAGTTATGGCACCATACCACTACTAGTAGTGGCTCCATACCCCTAAGAATGCAATGTTCTTTAACCTGTTAATTCATTAATGTATCTGTTGTAAATAATTCATCAACACAATATTAAATGGAACTTTCAATTTTCATTCATTCTTTCCTTTAATTATGGTATATTCCTTCAATTATGGCATATCTCGCAAGTCATTAAACCTACAAAGAGAATTATTAATTAACACATTTCTGTTACAGGTACGGAGAGATTGTAAATATAAATTTAGTCAGAGACAAAGACACTGGGAAGTCTAGAGGATTTTCATTCATATGCTATGAAGATCAACGTTCAACAATTTTAGCTGTAGATAATTTAAATGGAATAAAGGTATTTACATCGTATTATTTATTTGAACAGAAAATCAGAAGAATCAATATTATAAATGGGAAACTGTGTTNNTGTGTTCGTTTGTTTGTCCTTCTTTCACATCAAAACAGCAGCAATGTAATATAATGTATTTATGTAGAAATAGTTGAAGGACTGGAGAGTAAGCTCCTTTTTGTCCCTTTCTATCCCTCTTCTTCGAATTTGAGGAGAGTGAAGCCGCAGGCAAAAGCTAGTAGATAATAAATCATCTGTATTTTAGGATATTACAAAATCTAATAAAATGCATCTAAAGTAATTAAATGTATTTTATTTTTGTAATAAAGTGGAAAATCTGTATGTATTTCAGATATTGGGTCGTACAATCAGAGTGGATCATTGTGAACAATATCGGGCTCCAAATGCTGACATGAGCAAAGTTGATGAAGTTACAGCTGCAATACACATGGAAGGATGTGCTCCTACAGTTCCAGTTATTAAAAGTGAACCTGTCATAAAACAGGTGTGGAATTGCTACATTTAATTATACTAATAAATATTTATAAACAAATTACAAATATTACTCAGGAGGCTCTGGGTTCATACACCAGTCAGGATACATGATGGTAAATTACTTCTTTCTGATTGGCTTGGGTCTTGGATGTTTATCTATGTGTATTAGTATAACACACATATCGAACTTTCTTTGGGAATAACTCAATCTGTGTGAATTGTCTCTATATATTTATTTATTCACCTTCAGTGTGACAGCTTGACATATTGACATCTTAGGCCACAGAGGTCAATAATTGGTCTAGCAAGATTGAACACAGATTGTTCTGTAACGTCACATGTTATCATTATCATAATTTACAATTTTTTTTTCAGGAGCCTGTTATTAATGAAAGAAAGAGGAAAAAGGAGAAAAAGAGTAAAAAAGAGAAGAAAAGTAAGAAAAAGAAAAAAAAGAAAAGCAGAAGTTCAGACTCTGATACTTCTGATTGATACATAACATATGTGATGTTTTTAATAAAATATGCAAACAATTATGTTTTAAAAGTATATTTCATTGTAGAAACACAGGTACCATGATTTACAACATGAAAAATTAAGTCAGTGATGAAAAAACAACTTTACTGTTAGAATCATTTTTGTTTTTTTTTCTCTACCTTAGTCTTAACTCTAAATATATATACTACTATATATTTAATTTTAAAAGAAAAAAAAGACAATACAACAGATACAACCATAAATGAGATATATTAATTTTATATACCAGAAATTGTAAAATTAAGTACATTTTATATTTCTTAATGACTAGATTTCAGAAGGGCACTTGGCACATTTACAACACTTAGAACTAAATTACTGAGATCATACAGGTTTAAAGGTTTACTTGCACGAAAATGATATTAACAAATTATTACCATGACATTTTAATTTTGAAACTTTTCAAAAATTGCTGGGTTGCTGTAAGCAATGAGCCCTTCAGAGTTACAATATGTCTGTATATTATCACTCTCAGGGACATTGTAAGTTATTGGAATGTTTTTGGTATAGGTAACCACATCACCACCTTTGGATTTGAGTATAGCATGTGGGGCACAAGTATCCCACCGGAATGTCGTTCCTTTTGACACTATATACATAGATGCTTCTCCTGAAAAAAAAATTTATTGTGTTAATTTTTTTCATTATTTTTAGATGAAGGAAAATCTAATATATTGAGAATTTATGGTATTTAAAATAAAAATTAAGACTTAGCAGTTTAATATAAAATAATTTCAAGAAAAACAATAATATCTTACCTAATGCAACTTTCATGAGTTTGTTGCCAGCACCAGGAGCAGATTCTACTTTCCAACCTGATTTTTTTACCTTTTCAATAATATTGGGATTTTCAGCTCCACTCATCAATACAGTTTTCGTGTTAGTATAAATATCCTCCTCACTGCACCCAGATGCTTTGTAATTTTCGTAACATACACCCCATATGATACGACCCTTATTGCTGGAGATAAAATTATTTAATAGGTCAGTGATTTTGTTCAAAGATTTTTTTTGAAAATATGGCTATGATATTGATTCTGAAATTGTATTAGAAAACTATGTTTGATATTTTATATTTCTATTGTAATAAGATATATTTGAGAGCTTACTGTGCCTGAAGCTAAATAATACACATTGAATTAGTATGCAATGAACTACTTCACTATTAGATACTGAAGCATAAGACTATTTACAAAGTGATGTAATGGTTAACATGCTTTTTCTAAATAGCCTTCAAGTGTCAAGACTCTTGGCTCTGTCTCCCCGTAAGGGATAAAGACGTGATATTGTATCTGTATGTAGTGGGAAGGTCTCAGGCTAAATATCTAGTCATGTCAAGATTGATAATGACCTTTTTCTAATTGGCTATTTGTCTATACATGTGTTTGTTATTAACAGTTGAGTACTATCCCATACACAAGTCTTGAATAGGTCACTTAAGAAATTTATCTCTATGTATTTATATTTATTTGAATAAATACCCTTTAAAAAATGGCTGATTGATAATTCCAATGACAGGCTCTCCAGTGGATCTCTTAAATGCTCCAATAAGGACAGTCACACATGGAAGACCATGATCAGCATCAGCCTCTCCTCGGATACCAGAAATGAACTCTGCAGTGGCATCTTACAAGAAATTGACAAGATAATTGTTAGAAATGAGATGAATATTTTGTTTTAATATTAGTTTTAATTGGAAACTTATTATGTTGTATAAATATTGAATTTACCAATTGGATCAATCCAAATGCCTAGATCAGCAATATCAATTGATGGTAAATCTTTTGGTAAATCTTCCAATAACAAATCAACATGATTGTGTGCTGCAGCAGCCATTCTTTTGGCAGCTTTTAAAGGTACAAGTGTACTTAACAACTCCGCCGTTTTCTCTGCATTTTCTTCTAGTTTGATCGATACACCACCTATCTCTGAACATTCTTCCCCACGAACATGTTGAGCCAATTCAGGATATTGTGTAGCTATTTCAGTTTTGGCAGATTCTTGGGCCAAAACATCGGCTATGGTCTTAAAATCTTTGTCGAACCGAGCATTCGCATCTCCGTCACATTTCTCAGCCACCAAAAGTTGTTCATTATCTTCAAGGCAACAGGATCTTGCAACAGATGCAGCTTTTTCCGATGCCTGTATAAGAACCTCTAATACAGTAGCCATTTAAACAAATTGCAGCAAAGATAAAAATCAATAAACAAGAAATCTCGATTCCGCCCAGCCTAGTTTGTTGTTAACTGTTAACTGACAGGACATTGACATTGAAAATATTGACATTGTTTGCAATGCTGAGCAGTGTGGCCATTCTGCTAATATTCAACTAACCAAAGTTAACTATTCTATTTCTTTACAATAGGGTATTTGACAAAATTTAAAAAAATATCTTAAATTATTCATTATTGCGTAATAATCTATATTTCGATTAAATCCTTGTTAAATTATTTATTTTCATAAAAAAAAACTAATAAAATATCCACGAAAACGCACAGTAACCTGATTATGGCGTTATCTACGTATAAACTGTCAAAACGATACACTTGACTTTATGTCTGTCTATATGACATTGATAAAATCACCGTGTACACCAATAATATCACTAATAGGACCATATATCACCAATAAGATCAAAGCATTAGGCGTTAGTTATGTAGAAATTTCGTTTGACATTTGTCATATTTTGTCTATGTATACCGGTAGATGACGTAATTTAAGATTCATCTGTGTTTTTAGTCACGTGGTAAAACATGGAGACTTAGTTATTTTAAAGTTGATATTTTAAAAAGATCATTCTCGGTTTTGCTGTAAATTGTTGGCTATAAAATACATAAAAAAAATTTACTTTATAATAATAAGGTTTTAATCGATATTGTCAAAGTAGTCAAATACCCTATTCAGATTATTTTTTCAACAAACTAAAAATATTACTGATTTGTAGAGAAATTATATACAATTATTAGAAACTTTCTTGTAATATTATATTCTATAAAAAATGTCCTATAACCAAATAAAATACCCATAATTTGGTGAACGCTTTATAATTTGGCAAACTGAAAAGGGTATAGACTCGTAAATATTACTCTATACTATAGAGTAATATTTACGCGTCTACCGAAAAAAAGGAGTGTAAGGTACTTAATGTTATTTCTATGACCATTTTTAAGCTTCTTTGAATTGTTCTTTGTTTCAACTCAACTTCATACTAATTTGTACCGGTGATTTGCAAACAAAATCGAATGCACTATTACTGCTTTGCTAAGTCATCAGCTATGGGTATGACTCACTAGATGAATTAGCAAATGTTACATAAGTACCATAATGATATGGTTCTATACTATACAGATATAATAGTACCCATAGAACCTAAATTGAGGTAAAGCAGAAATTGTTTTATGCCGGTTAACTGAAATTTGAAGTAGGAACAAAAATTCCACCGAAAGTGAAGCTGATGGATGAAAGATCTTTTAATTAAGCTACAATAAAATTAACAATTTGTTCGATTTGGTACTTAGACCTTGACATAACTTAGTGTGATTAAAAAAAATTAAGTGGTTATATAAGTACTTATAAAACAATCACATATCCTCTTACGAAACTAACTACATATACTTAAAAGCTTCTTTCAAAATTTGAGAACTGAAAGTGTCCTTCCTTTCGATTTTGAAGGTTTCTGACTCCAAATGGCTATGACATATTTATCCGGATCACGACAGGCAAAATAAATCTAAGGTAGTAAGTATTAAGTACTTCCTCTTGCAAAACAATCAATGTCGTGTTGAAAATCTGTAAAAGTAAAAGTTATACCTACTCAAATAGTTATTTATTTACCTTTATCATTATTTTTTTAATAATTTGTTATTATTAATTTTTTCCCGTGTGTAGCTAAATTAAAGTAAAGTACTTAATTAAATAAATTTACTTTCTTTTAATTATTAAAGGAAAACATAATAGGGACCTAACTACACAAGTTCTTTTTTTTTAATTGCCGCTAGCGTCCTTCTTAGGTCCGAATTCACCGACTTTAGCTAATCGGGTGATTTAATAAACGGACGATCAAATCTCAACGCTCGCTTAAACAGGCGATCATAGGATCATAATCGCTTGTTAACGTGTAGTGAACACGAAAATATATTAAAACAGGTTAGTCGTTTAGAAAGGAGTGAACTCGGCTCTTAATAACTACTTCGGTTTTATAAAGGGTTTTATAAAGTAGTTCGCAATCATTGTAAAATAAGTATTGAACAATTGCTCTAAGCTGACGTTATGAGTAATGACAAGAACATTTAAATTTAATTTCGAAATTCGAGCAAGTTTTTCGTAACCAATTCAATTATCTCACCCATCTACAAGTTCAATTCAAAATGGCCGTGAAAGTTCTCAATACAAATTGGATAATGGTAGGCAATTTCAATTTCGAATTAACTTAAAGTTATCTACTTACTAAACAATAAATTAATAACGATAACGTTTTTAAATGGTTCAAGGATTGTCCGGCCCACCAATTGTTATACACGTTTTATGTTAGTCAGTTTAAAGGTTTCACGCGATTTCTCTAGATAAATATATTAAACTAAATATATAACCTTGATCTACTTTGCTAATTTATATATCAATCATTCGTGTGCCATTCTCCTTGCAAGAGAAACTCTATCAATGAGCCAAAAATTATCCCTAGGTCTCCTTTACCTGTCCATTTGGTTTATTATAGAGGTAGCGACCAGAGCTTTAATTTGGTTTATATGTATGAGTATGTAGTACGATAAAAATCATGTCAAGTATGAACTAGATTTAAGTGGAAGTCTACATGCACTGTGTTAAACTATATCTACTATCTAATGTTTTAATAAATGGCATCACGGAATGATTAGGTATCAATCATTCCGAGTTGCCTTTTATCAAGACACTAGCCGACCATGCCCACTTGGTTGGGTGTTAAAATATAGCCTATAGCAATCCTGAATAGTGTATCTTTCTGATTGTGAAAGAATTTTCATGATCGGTTCAGTATTTCTGAAGATTAGCTCTTACAACAAACAGTCAAAGTTACAAACTTTACCTCTTTATATTATTAATATAGAAGTACAGGTAAAAACATATCATAATTTTATTTAAAAAACCTTAGAACATTTTGTACGAGAATTGTTTTTTTAAACACATACGACTAGCACAATGATATATGTATCTGTTCAGTATAAATAAATTGGGTCAAATCACACAGATTACATTAGCCCCAGAGAAAGTTGTGTTGTGGAACTAATTTTCCATCTTAACCTGCCCAGAGATCAAACCCATCAAAAAAAACGATAGCTAGCCCATTAGAAGGATCTCCAATTTAGGACCGACGTTTTTACACAGTTTTCCTCCATTCTTTGCGAAAAAAAAGTAACTGGCATATTTTCAGCTCCTTCTTTGTAACGTGTGGAAAGACCCACGTCTCATCCATCCAATCACGAGAATTTAGACTTGTATATGGGACTCGAACCCACTAAAAGCATACGGTTTCAACGCCTACTGCACTCAAGCCCGGAACTTGTATCCCGTCATTTACCGCCCCATTTTTTCAGCTCGTAGGCTAGCATGGAAGCATTATCTAATCGACTAGATCGTAACTCTTTGGCAATAGTTTTCGGTACAATATCTACAAAATGATGTTAGAACCACCGACGCCTCACGTGATGGCAACACAATAAGTAACGATTGTACTTAATCGAGTTGAGAATCGCAATTTTCTTGCTATTGCGTAAATGCAATTCCTGTATCTCTATAGAGATGCAAGTTCATTATTTCACTGTGATCATAAAACATGGATCGTACAAGATTGTGTAGATAATAAAATAAATGAGGTCAATTGAGGTACATGAATGTTTTATTTCTCGAGGAAAGTGTGACGTTAAGATTCGACTTTTCTCTAACGTACTTAACACTTGACCCCTTATATAAATATAAAGTAAAACAGTAACTTCATATTATTAAGAATTTGAAAAATACGTTTTAGATTTAACTAACAAAATGTTAGGTTTCTTTGCGTGTACTATTTAATTCGATCATTCTATCAATTACACCATTTAGCGCATATGAATAATGAATAGTGCCGCTACTACAAGTATTTAATGACAAAACTCGCAAGCGAGTAAAAGTCGCTAGCGTAACAATTTGTACGAAGAACAGCTACTACTGGCGATCACGGGTTGAACTACCGATTAGTAATCCAAATAGGGATCTCAACTAGGTTAAAACCATAAACAAAGATATTGAGAAATAAATTCGGAGTATATTATTATTAATACATTTGTTTTTCTATTATGCCCATAAATTTCAGTTCAAAGGTAAATAAAACCATAACAAACCCAGACCTTTATTTATATTGTCTCTAAACCTTAAAGGCAACAAACGCTTCTTGACCCTCGGGTGTTTTTTATCGGTAGCGATGATCACTTAACATCACGTGACTCGCCTGCTCGTTTGCCTCCTTCTTCTATAAAAAAAAAACCTAACGTAACTTCTCAGAATGCTACAACAACTCGTGGTAGCGGTTCAATGTGTTACGTGACCATCGCTAACTGGGTCTGAGACTCACCGCGAAGGAAACAGCAATGACTTTGGTCTTCGTAAGACTCTAAGTACATTACGAAGGTCTGTAACAATAACCACAGGTTTTATGGCTCTATTCAATTATTTACTGCAATTTTTATGTATTTTCTTATAAGTAAATAAAGCATAAAAAACATCACAATAAGATAATGAACAGTAAATTAAATTAATAGACATTACTTTCAATGGTAACAGCAGCAGGTCTTAAATTTTACATTCCTACGTAGTTCCTACGTAGGGGGTTCCTACGTAGGATGTATAGGTGCTTACTTAGAAGGTTTATGCAAAATTCCCACGGGATCAGGAATAATAAGACGCGAGCGTAGCCACGGGAAAAAGTTAATCTGAGTACTAATATTTTTCATTATTTTCCTATATAAATACACTTCGAACATTGACCTCATCTTTTTAGACGTCAGTAGACAATAAAAAGCAATCAGTCACAAAAAAGTACAATCAAAGCAGGCCAATAAAATAACCAATAAGTAACAAAAGCATTCTGAATAGTTTAAAATGAATACTGTTCTGGACTCGCTGTTAATTCCCTAAGGTTATGTGTAGGGGTATTTAGTAAATACTTGTGTAGAATATGTTTTTAGTCCTTTCATTTACAATCTCTGAAACGGTCCACACCAATTCTGATAGAACTTTCACTGGCAGGTAGCTGATGTAACAAAGAGTACCTAAGGCTACTTTTATTAACGACTTCATTCGCGTAAAATTAACAACACAGTAACACACTATTAATAAATAAATAAAAAAAAAAGGAAGGAGAGAGGAAAGAAATGTGAAACCAATCCCTTATAGGCCGGCAAGGTGTCTATGGGCGGAGGTGATTACTTAACATCACGTGACCCGCCTGCTCGTTTGCCTCCCTCTGTCATAAAAAAAAACCAGCAACATGAACCCCAGCTTAGGTATGTGATTAATTGTATGCAAATTCAAGTGTACCACAAAAATGTGCAGTTTTTATGATAGCGAGTGCTCGCTTCGCTCTAACCATAAATAGATAATTAGATATTATGCAAATTAAATTTGTCAAAAGCATTCTCGGCTCTCTACATTGTGACAATATTACAAGTAATTGTCGTTATATAAAAAGTTATTAACTATAAAAAGTTATTAATTTATAACATTTTGATTTTAATTAGTATCTAATAAGGTATTCGTATTCTGAGATTATTAACAGAAAAGCAAATATAACTTAGCTCAGTGGGGGAACGCGATTGATGTTATTCATTTAAATACTGTTAAGTTAAGGTTAAATTCAACATTATATAGGATATACATATATGTATGTAATATATACGATAAGATGGGTTAATATCGTCGTTATAATACTCACTAAACATATAATAAAACGACGACTTCCGTGGTGTAACGGTTAATGTATCTGAACTCTACTTAAGAGGTCCCGGGTTCGATCACCAGTCAGTTCATAAAGAAAAATGACCTTTTTTCTGATTTTGGTCTGGGTCTTGGATGTTTATCTATATATGTATATTATTATAAAGTATATCGTTGAGTTAGTATCTCATAACACAAGTCTCGAACTTACTTTGGGGCTAACTCAAGCTATGTGAATTGTCCCTATATATTAATTTAGTATCGTTGAGTTAGTATCTCATAATACAAGTCTCGAACTTAGTTTGGGGTTAACACAATTGGTGCGCTTTGTCTCTATATATTAAAAAAATACTCTATATACATATAATAAAACTGTAACTGTACATAGACGATTTAAAAGAGTCTTTATCTGACTATATGTTTGTATGTGCTCACACAAAAATCACTGAATAGAATTTGTGGCGGTTTTCACAGTTATTTCGTAGAAGTTCTAACGTACAATATAGCTTAGTTTCATCTTGATACGCAGTTTAAAACCCGAGATAGACAATTGACAAGAGTACCTAGTTGCTTGCGGATGACGTCGCGGGAAAAAACTAGTCATTAATAATAACATATAATTTATATGT
The DNA here is from genome assembly GCA_020352625.1 of Cactoblastis cactorum. Taxonomy (NCBI): domain Eukaryota; kingdom Metazoa; phylum Arthropoda; class Insecta; order Lepidoptera; family Pyralidae; genus Cactoblastis; species Cactoblastis cactorum. Next base: position 7,196 of record JADGIL010024666.1, on the reverse strand, counting down.
ATATGTCCTGGATTATGTATTAGATGTGGGCATGCTAGAAGTTTACTGAAGATCCTTAGAGTAATTAATATTTAGCTCTATCTATGGTAAGTACTTATTTATTGTTTCAAAGTGAGCCCGACTATCTTTCCAGCCAGCTCAGCTGTTTTAGGAAGCGCAGGACAGACAATGGGTTGCAGCAGGCCTCGCTCATAGTTCCCAGATGCCCCAGGATCTGTTCTATAATAGATGCAATGTATCGACACTCCAAAAGGAGGCGACTTTCAATTTCTTCAGCCTCCATGCATGTTTTGCATAGAGGGCTGTCTGTTAAACCTAGGGTGAAAAGGTGTTTGTTTAATGTGGAATGACCTATAATTATGCCAATCATGATTTCTAAGTACCTTCGAGGCAGTGCCTACTTATGGTGTTATAAAAATCTCTGACATCTGTTTTGACGATTCAATATTTTCATTTATTTTCACATATTTTCATCTGCAGTGTTCACGTTCATAATTCTAGCTTTATATGATCATTGATATCATATAAGTAATGCTTACTACGCACTGTAAAGATTTGATCATTTAGAAAGAGTACTAAAATACACTCACTATGAGAATAATCACTTTATCCATTGCTAAATAGTTTGATTTTTTATTTTGATTTTGTCTCTACTTAAAAATAGATGTAATTTATAATACAATAACTTAGTAATAATAACATCATTAATATATCTAAAATTCAGTATTGTTTTATAATAGATACGAAAGATGAAAACGGACGCCGATGCACAGCACAGCCGAAACTACTGAACGTCAAGTAGTTAATTAAAGTAGTTATATTAGTTAATATAAAGTAGGAGTGAGCAATAAAAGAGGATTTTTGGAAACTCTACCCTGAATTGAGTAAAAGGGGTGAACAACTTTGTAATAATAAAAAATTCATCTACGTAGACGAAGTCGTGGGCAAAAGCTAGTGTAATAAAATTTTTATCCTTATACCTTCTATTGTTCTATGCAAAAGTGCTGACACTTCTTGATACTCCCGCGTGAGTTTTAAATCACTTTATTATCTATTAGATTACTTATTGTCTCTTTAAAATGTGGAACAAGAAAGAGGAAAATCTTGAAAGAAAGGCTTCTTAAGATTAAACTTTGCAGGGAAACGATTAAGAAAAGATAAGTCTTATTCTGATATAAGTTTTTTTAGTGCGTAGCGGTAGCAATCTCGTGAAAAAGAAAACATGCGGCAAGAGACTTGAAGGCCATGCTTTGCTAAATGGTGGGCTTAATGAAGGCAATGAAGATTGCGATATATTGACAGGTCGCTAGTGTATCGCCTATTGTTTGCTAGTGTATTCCCTAGATTGACTTTTACAATCTGCACGGGAAGAGAAGCAGTTTACGCATTCGTTATTTTTCTTTAATCCCAGTCTGTTCTGTTCCCAGACCAGAATGGAAGTTAAATAGAAACATGAATTAAACCAATAAGCTTAGAAATTATGCTTATTTTACGTAATAGACAATCATTATGAAGTTTGTACTACAGCCTTCGTGTCATAAGAGTTGCAAATGAATCACCTGACAATGGTCAAGATGAGACCTTGCGAAAGTCCCAGAGTAATGATGCCGTGCAGTGTTTATAATAGATGTTCACTGATGCAAAGATATTATTTATAATCTTAGCCGTGTTTATTAACGGGGTCCCATTAAATGTAAATTTTCAAATGTTGAATGATATAATTAAATTCTTTTAATTATCTTAACGAAATGATAACTACGGTGGGTGGTGAGACTACTGGTATAACAAAGTTTCTGAATGGAGAATTATATGTTGTTATATAATCTCCGGTCAGAAGTAAAATACAATTTAAATCTCTTTTTAATTTCAAACTCGTTGTTACTAACGGCTTTGCCGAAAGATATGAGATAATTGTTCGCTACAAAAAAGCAAACCTGTCTTAGAAATTGATTAATTGCGTCAATCTAACGCTCTGTTTTTATTATGTAGGATGTCTGTAATAAAACCAATTTAAATGTACATTTGTACAAGAATATATGTAAGTATATTTAACTAATTAGTACATATGTAAATGTGCAAATACCGGACAAGAAAATCAAGAATTATAAGAGGAGGCCTGTGGAACTGTTGTGGACCATAATTTACCATTAGCTAGAAAGAAAACATAGATGTATGTACTATAAGTATGTGTATTAAAAGTTTTTTTTCAGAATCATCGATTTCTTTAGTTTTTGCGAGGACTGCAAATGACATTGTAATAAAAGATAATAATGGCAAATGTTTCAATTTTCAAATTTGCGTATTGTAATGCATGCATGCAATAGCTTAGAATAGAATGGCATGCTTCTGGGCGCGAAATTCAGCAGTCTGTATTGTCTGAACGGACGCCGAGGGCGGTTCCCTGCGCGTTCCTTTTGTTTATTTTTTTTAATTTTAATTTTTAGTCTATGGTGTGAAATAAAAATTACATTTATTTGTTACTGATTTTTAATTTGTGGAACGTTAATGTGCTGATGTGTGATTTATTATTAGAATAATGATTACATGCGGGTAAGTTATTATATTTGTGATTTCAATATTTCGATTGTATATTTTGCACAAAATAACTAAAAAAATTACCAACAACCTATTTTTATTTATAAAAATTAGGTATTTTACTAAAATGCAAGTTTTTTATTTGAAAATTGAGCTATTTGAAGTAAAAAATACAGAACTATATTTTATATCCACAGTTTACTGTCAAACCAAAGCTAATTTTATTTATTATATTCTTTTTTTGTAATGATCAGTACAAAAGTATTAATATCAAGTATTATTTACAAACTTTTAAAATTGTGATTTCTAGATAATGTAAAGGGGGTAATTTTACAGACTGGAAAATTTACACCAAAAAAAAATTTAATCGTTATAATATCTAGGTGTGACATGTGTTTTTATCATAATTCCCAAGGGAATGAGGGTAGCGCGGTTGAAACCACGAAACAATTCAAATAAATATGATACCTAAGGGCTAACCATTTCATCTTCAGTTTATATTATCATATTCTTTCTCAACTACTTATTTTGTAGTCGATTTTATAAGAGTTTTTTACGTTTTAAAGTTACCATATCTTAGTGGACGTTTTTTTATTTCTTATTGAGAAAATGGATTTGATGCTTTGATTGAAATTTATTATTAAGCTTACTGCCTTTACTATAAATGCCCTGAACATAAATGTCGTTTTAAATAATTCAACCTCTAAAAAAATTTTACGACGAGATTCTCAATTTTGACCCCATTATCTCCGGATCTCGAGGCATTTTCCTTATTTCAAGAATTTTAAGTATATTTGTTTTTCGATTGTAATAAAATAAAACTGAAACTTATGCATTTTATTTTTATTTTAAATATTTTATTTCCAATCTAATTAAAAATATTTAAACAAAACCTGTTTCGAAATTCAACTCGCATTTGGTCTCACATATATTTTAAAATACGCGGTAGCCAATGGTATCCCAAGTTTGTACGATACTTTATATTCAAACTGATTAGTTAATTCCGTAATGTAAGAAGGAAAAGGACATTATTTTTCTTGGGACGGAAAAGGTTCATAATAAAATGGCGCTGTATCAATATTGATTCAGCTTCATTTGCATATTATGATGACAAAAAAAATATATATGTATATCTTAACAACCTTTATATAGGTACGTAAAGGCAATTACGCCGTAACAATAATAGATTTGTCTTATGAGTATATTCTATCGTGGTATGTTGAAGTTGAAGATTCCAGATCTTCGACTGTCAATAACAGAACACCACAGACTACATAAGATAAATTTGGAAATTGTCTTAGCGAAAATGGTCAACCCGATAAGCGATTTAATATAGCATTGATTTCATGTTGATACGTTATTTAGAACCAGAGAAACTACAAACATACTACTTCTATGTTGACAATAGTTAAAGCCAAGGTTTGCGCGTACACCGCTAAAAAATCCCTTTTGTCGTATCTCCAGACTTTCAGAACACTTCTCTTGATGTCAAACCAAACATTGGTATTCTCGGCGTCAACATTTCGAGCAGCGTCCGGTTTCGCGGTTATTTAGAAGACAAGGCCAAATTGGCTACGAAAAAGCTGGGTGTCCTTGGTAAGGCGTGGCGGTACTTTACATCTTCAAACCACCTCATAAATTCCTTCAAAACTCTACAAGGCTCAGGTGAGGCCCCACATACTGTTCCCACCTCTGGGCTGGGGCACCCCAGTATCAACTTCTTCCACTTGCCCGCGTCTAATGTCGGGCGGTTCTTATCGTCGACGACCGAGACCTCACCAATCAATTGGACAGCCTGGCGCTGCGCAGAGATGTTGCATCTCTGTGCATTTTCTACTGAATTTATCACGGGGAGTGTTCTGAGGAGTTGTTCGAGTAAATGCCCAATGTAGAATTTCTACACCGTACTACTCGCTTAAAGTTTCATACATTCTGTCTGGACGAATGGCGGTCGACCACCGTACGGTACGTTTTAAAAGAAACTTTATACCATTTACCACCACACTGTGGAACAAACTGCCTGCAGCGGTATTTTCGGACTAACTTATAAATCCCTTAAAGGCCGGCAACGCTTCTGTGACCCCCCGGGTCTTGCAAGTGTCTATGGGCGGCGGTGATCACTTAACATCATGTGACCCACCTGCTAGTTTGCCTCCCTCTTTCATAAAAAGAATACGTGCGGACGACTTACTTACTTTTTTACGTACTTTTTCTTTTATTTTCAGCACTTTATGCTGCTTTATAGCTGTTTTGTTCACGTCCGTGGCGGCGTTTCAGCAAGGACAACCGAACATTGTTTTTATTCTAGTGGATGATATGGTAAGTAGAAAACTCAGATTTGACGATCCCTATAGTGCAATGGTTAACTTGTCTGACCGCTACTCTGGAGGTCCTGGTTTCGATCCCTGGTTATTTCATGATGTAAAATGAACTTTTTCTGATTGGCCTGAGTCTTGGATGTTTATCTGCACGTTTATCTGTATAAGTATAGTATTGTTGAGTATCTCATAACACAAGTCTTGAATTTACCGTGGAGTCAACTCAATTTGTGTGATTTGTCCGTTTATTTTTTGTAGTATTGACGTCTTTGAATAAATTTATAGAGACAATTCAAGCAGATTGTGTTAGCCCAAAAGTAAGTTCGAGACTTTTGTTGCGGGGTAATAACTCGATAATAACTTCGCAAACTAACTTTACCTTACTTAATCTTTGATATTTGCCCCAATATATTTTAAAGCGATTTTTAAACTTTCGTAGCACGTTTTAGAACCAAAGGTATTATGCAAAAGTTCTTGACAATCCGCTGAAGATTTAAATTATAAGAATCAATGTAAACAACAATTTTTTACATACAAATATATATATTTCGGTTTCAACTAAGAATAAAATTCGCAAATTACTCTTAGACTAATTTCAAGTTTACGGATATCCGCAAGAAATGAACTAAATGCACACCGGCAGTACAAATATCGTGATAGATCATTGCTAGGGCAAGATAAAATTTTAGTCACGGACAGAAATTGAATTATCGAACAAATACAATTGGTATTATCGAACAAATATCAGCTCTCGCAACGGCTTACCCTTTGGTTGAGTAACGGCCTAGGTATGAAATAGTATTTAGACTATACAAAAAGAAGCATTTTTTTCAATCTTTTATTATTGCAAGGTGATTGAATAATTAAACAGCGTCACATACTTAATCAACTTTTAATTAGATAAGGTTTTCATAGTTTTTATTAAGTAAGCAATTTGCAATTTTGTTTCAAATATTGAATATATTTTTTTTTACTAATTTATACTTATATTATAAAGAAGAAAAGTTTGTAACTTTGGTTGTTTGTAAGGGTTAATCTTCGGAAATACTGAACCGATCATGAAAATTTTTTCACCGTCGGAAAGAAAAACTTTTCAGGAGTGCTGTAGGCTATATCTTACACCCAACGAAGTGGGCACAACGCAGTGGTGTAGGAATTTGTCTTCACCTTACATAGCAAAGATTAGTAAATTTATAGATTTTTTTTTATTATCTTTCAATTTAGCATCCTATGAGAAATAAGGTATGATCTAAGGAAATACGCCAACCTACGAGATAAAATATACCACATCTTTCATGTGGAATTCAATCACCTGAATGATAGCAATAATAATAAACGGCTATTTATGCAAATTAGACAAATCTCTCGGTCATGGTAGAGGCGAGACTAATTTACTAATTGTAACTAAAAGGATTTCAATGTCAGTGAGAAAAATTTGATAATTGTAAATTTGCTAAGCGAGAGACGCGTGTTTATCGTACACACGCTTACATTTCTAATTCAAATATTTTACATAAAAGCTCTACATCTTTAGGTTTGGACTAGGTTCGGAGTTTAACATAGTACCTACCTACCTAAATTAAAATGCATGCGGTAAATAGAAGTAGAAATAACAGATAGTATTTTAAATCAAAAAATATATAGATACAAAAGGATTCAAAGATGCACACGACATCTGGGGGCACGGCAGGCCCTCGCCAAGTCAAGCACGAAGCAAACACTGCCGTACGATCATTTACTGGAACCTTTGGAACACAACATTAACTATAATTATAAAGAAATCGCATCAAGGAATCTTAGATTTGGCACGACTTTGTCTAGATTTAATTTATTTTTAGAGATAAATAAGCAGCTCCATTGAAACTTAGCTACTTTTTTTTACAGAATGTTTAGGTGGGATTTATTTTGCAAGAAGTTATACAAATACCAGAAAGGGAGGTGTTTGTCTTCCTTCTAACAAAATTTATCCACACAAATATGTGTTATTGACATTACTTTTACAAAGCCTACTGATAGAAATAAGTGAAAAAATAAACTTGATTGATCTCGTGAGTTCAAAAGCTACGCAATTATCATCTACCTATTATTTTTTGCATATAAACGCGTTCCGAGTAGTATTTTTTGCGTGGAAGGTACGCGTACAAAAACATAGATAGGTAATTTTTTTCAATAAATTTGTTTAATTTTTTTTTAAATCAAACTACTTTTTTTATTACTATTTTAGTGTTTGTCTCCTTCTAACAAAATTTATCCACATAATCTGTGTTATTGATATTACATTACTTTTACAAAGCTTACTGATAGAAATACGCGAAAAAAAACTTGATTGATCTCGTGAGTTCA
>JADGIL010024664.1:0-14181 GCA_020352625.1 Cactoblastis cactorum | reverse complement strand
GGCTAAAACAGCAAGCAGCAGGCTTATATTATACAAAATACTGTAATGATAGATTTAAACTTGAAAAAATAAATAAAGTATCGCTGCGCTTTTGCTAGGATAATAGCCTCGCCAAGAATTCCACACTCCCGCTAAACGTGGTCTATCATTTATAGATTAATTTCATTCATACGCGGCGGTCACCCTTGCCTCTTGAACTATTTACCTAACTAGGCATGTAATGCGATCAGTACTAACAGTATTAACAGTAATCCCTATGTGTAGTGCGTATGTATTATAAGCATGCGTGCACGCGCGGGATGTGCATCACGTTTTATCTTGTGATGCTATCTAAAAATCCTCCTATCTTTAGTATATTATTCTTAAGTGTAAGGCTAAGGTGTGAGGTTTCTCGGCTCAGTGGTGAGAGATCATGCCTTGCTGTCACACTGGAGGGCCCGGGTTCAGATCAAGATCTGCGTCTTGCATGCTTATTCTTCTTCTTGACGAGCTCCGTGGTGTAATGGTTAACGTCTATCGCTACTCAGGAGGTCCCGGGTTCGATCACCGGTCAGGTCATGATGGAAAATGATATTTTACTGATTTGCCTGGGTTTTGGATGTTTATCTAGTTGTGTATTAGTATACAATATAGTATCGTTGAATTAGTATCCTATAACACAAGTCTCGAACTTACTTTGGGGCTAACGGTATCTGCGTAATTTAATTTACCCCTATATATTTGCCAAACCAGCCCTGTCCTGTATGTACAGCGAAGTTAGTTTTTAATATATATAACAGAAAATATTTCTTACGTTTTCATTAAGAACGATTATGCACACAACTACATGATTTCTTAAGAAATTCAAGTTTCGATCTGAATAAAAATCATATTAAAATGTCCTTAGCTAAAGAAAAACATAATTTTATGTGCAAAAAACAAGAGTTACAAATGTGATGTGCTGAATGAAGACTTATTTCCTACATGTTTTACCAGTTCTCGGAATGCAAATTTAAATGAAAAGCNNGCTTTTCATTTAAATTTGCATTCCGTATAATAAAGTCTATTAAAATATCAAATCAGTTAAAATTCATGGTCAAAGAATCGTTACAATTATCCATTGAGAAACGATTCTTTAAATTCGTTTGGTATTTCGTTATACATACATGTTTGTTGCCATCCACGCAACACCTATACCGAAGCAGTTTTAGATGTGTGATTATATTATTGATTTCGAGACAACATTACTGATGGACAAGGGAATAGGTGAGCGTTCGTTTTTACTATGTACACAGAGACTACATTCTTCCGCTTACTGCGGTCCTGACATACTTCCTTCGCTTCCTCCACATTCATCAATCTTTTCATACACGCTCATTGGTTAAAGGTACTCCTGAGTTGATCTTTTTAAGAACTTCTTTTATTTGGTCAAGATAAGTTCTTCTAAGCCTTCCCCTTCCAACGTTCACTCCACTCGACTCTACTTTTATAAATTCTTCTTAAAAAATTTCTATCACTCATTCTTTCCATATGACCAAACGATTTCAGCTCACCCTTTTCTATCTTTGTCACCACGTCCTCTTTCAGTCCACACACAGAGTCCACATGTTTCTTAATACTTCATTCCCAACTCTGTGACTCAGTTTTCCTCCAATCTTACTCTTAGCCTTTTACTAAGTACGTAATAAATACAACGTTTTTACAAATATAGCTGTGTATGTAGTATATGTCTTAAGTATGTATATAGTTACGGAATTGTTTGATCTTATGTTGTATAAATAGTGGCATACTTACGCGAATACGTACCTATCTAGGGTTCCATACTCAAAGATAAAAACGGGCCCCTGTCTGTCTGTTCGTTAGACAGATGAAATTTTTACAGATTATTTCTATTGCAAATTTACAATGCATTCTGTTAAAAACTACATAAACATTGCGCGTTTACAAAGTTTGTGATCTTAAAATCTACATACATATCTTTTCATAATTGTACAAAGAATTTTCCAAAAAAATTATACCAAATGTAACAATTGATTCCACCACGCCATGTTACGCTGAAGGCCATTATATTTATTTCCGAGTAAAAGTAGCGTAATGTCTACCGCATGTCTAATTCTTCAATCAGATTACGTTTTTTCCGACAAATTAAAGCGTAATTTTATTTGTTAGTATTGAATTTTATCTTTAAACTGAAATATTTAGAGATAAAATAGAGGCTTCGTTAGTCATAGCCATTTTGTCAATAGACGCGTACTCAGCTCATCTCTGAGTGCGAAGTCGGAGAGTGGCGATAAGCCGTGGCGTGCACTGACGACGTGCGCTGCCATCTCTGACTTGCAAATTATTGTACTAAATAAAACAGTGTCGTTATAAGAAGTGAAGTGTATTAATACTAATTGAACAGTATTATATTTAACGACAAACACACAGATAAACATCCATGATCGAGGGCATTCAGAAAAATAATATTTTTCTTTTAAACCACCGCGGATCGAACCGCGGAGTGACCTTTTATTTCAAAGCAAAGACTTTATCATTGTCACTACACTCCTGTACACATCACTACAAACTACAATTCATTAAAGTGTATTTCAGCATAATTATTACAAGTTAATTACTTGCTAATTTTTATTGTGTCAACGTGACCTTATGCTTTTTAGATTTGCAGTCATAACAATGCGTTATTTTGTCTTTTGAACTTCCTATTTCGGTTACCATTGGTTTGTCAAAGATCGACATCACATTTTGAAGTCAGGAATTCCTAGTTCCTACAAGATATGAAACGCCGATAGTTTTTATTATTGTCTAAATATAATTGGCAAAAACCTTGCTTTCACGTCGCGCAGAAATAAGAGTTGAGCGGCGACAATCTAACAGTCCACTGCATTGATAGCTGTTAATTGCATTATGTTATACATTTTGCGCAACTAATATATACATATCTTATATTTATATAACTAGCTTAAACAATCTTATTGTACACTATCTAGCATTATAAGAGCAAAATTAAATTTGTTATTCAGTTATGAAAGAAAAGATGCTCTTATCACACTCGTGTTAGTGTATTTTTTGCATTTAAACCCTCGATCATAACAACTGAGGCAGCACTGCGCGCGGTGAACCAGAAACGCGAGTCAAGTTCAAGGCGTGCGCATGCGCATGCGCGGGCGATTACCTTCGTTCGCCACACGTCGGGCGTCGGCGGGCCGGACAGCGCCGCGGACACCCAGTGACCTTGTGTCTTAAGACCGATACGAGACGCTAACTCATTTTAAGTAATTTGATCATGCCAGATGTACTAGGAAGTGCAAAATACCTTTTAATTGTTACTTAAGGTATTTTAAATTTAAAAAAATAGTTGTATGTTTTGCAGAAAAAAAACATAATGTAGGTTTCCGCTATAAATATTTAAATCGCTCAAACAATATGTAAACGTGATATTTATGGATTTTTTAAAAATAATGGTTAGGAAACCTACTTGCGCTTGCCCAGTTCTATTATCCCACAACCAGCACATTTTGTGGTACACGTTGCACGAACACTATCACATCTCACAGTTATTAAAGTGCACGTCTCGATGTGTTTTACCGTCACTCCTACAAAGCAGCCTCACTTAGCGTTCCGTACCATTATCTTTAAAATACGGCACCGATCTTATATTTCATTTTACCTTAAATATTTATTTTATTGTTTAGGTAGCAACTGTGAAAATTTTTCACAAAATGACTAGACTAAGGTCCAAATAAGGTCCAGCTTTTACCCTTTGGATGTGAAACTCAAAAAAATAGCAATCCTTTATATAAAACTGCACTTTGATTGAGTACAAATCAATCCCCAGGACAAATCTACGTTTCTTCGCGGTCATGTTAGATATTGTAGCCCTCCTTGTATTTTAAAATTACAGCTTCAGATTTTTATTTGTTTTTGAAAAAAATACATTTATTTTAAAAAAAGGTTATTTTCTATACACGCAGATGTGCCTAAAACGTAACCTTGATGAGCCTCCCAAAAACTATATAATTGGATCAAAAGGGCCAAATATATTGTCAAAATAACTGCTATAAGCGGCTGAAACGGCCGGTTGTCACGCGCCGGTGATTATTTTCAATGCGGGCGCGCCCGGGTCATTAAGCATCTTCATTAAATAATAATATTGACATTGATACTGGTAAACGAATGTGTTTTGGGTGAAATTGATTGTAATTATACCAATTACTCGTTGGTAACAATTCATAGACCGTTGTAATTAACGGTGTATTTTAAACAAAGAAAACAAGTTGATCGACGGATAAGTTTTCATTTGAAAACCAGACAATGTTTCGTAAACTGCTAATTTATTTGGCTGTAATGTAAAAATCTATCAAAAAGAATTTAAGTATTTTTGACGACCTCCGTGGTGTAATGGTTAACGTACTCAGGAGGCCCCGGATTCGATGCCCAGTCAGGTCATGATGAAAAATGACCTTTTTCTGATTGGCCTGGGTCTTGAATGTTTATCTGTATATGTATTTATGATAAAATATAGTATCATTGAGTTAGTATCCCATAATACAAATCTTGAACTTAGTTTGAGGCTGACTCAATTTGTGTGATTTGTCCCTATATTTATTTATTCTATCAATAAAAATTTTAACGACTGCTATTAAGGCCAGACTCCCCGTAGTTGATCGAGGTAGAAGTGTGTCGGGAATTATGTAAAATCTTGTAACAAAATTTTATTGCTTCAAGACAATTTATCTCGACATATTGCTCCGCTCAGCTCAAGTGGAGTGCGGCCCTAAGCCCTGGTCGGGTTCTTGACCGCGCAGAACAAGATTCGAGTTTCGCGACCGACGGCCACGGAACCAGTTCTCAGGTGGTGTACACCGTTTATTCGCTGAGATGGTTCGTGTAAAATATCGCAATACGTCAATGTTCTGTCTCTTTCTAGAAAGACAACGTTTTTACAACAAAGCCTTTTAACTTTCTTATTTCATTCTGTTATATACAACAGCAGGATCACGAACTCTTGTAGTTTCAACAAGCCGTGTCCGTCGGCCTCTCTTCTGAGGTATTATCTTTACGTCATTATATAGCCTTCTTCGTAAATGTATACTATCAGTATTATCATAATATTTTTCTCGAAATGTTGATAAACTTTATTTATTTGTTGATTTAAATACGTAATTGGGTCAAAACCTACGTCATGGCGTGTTACTGACCAATAAAAACAAGTTTAGGATTGACATTCTGAGAAGAATTTCGTCAACATATTCGCGTTCCGTCGATTGTCCAAGAACGAAATCCCCGCGCGGACCAGTCCGGCCACCTCGTTAATGAATCATAAATTGATAATGTACATTATAGTTTGTCCGCCGGTGACGTAGCGCGGCTAGCAGCACAGCTTTTCGAAATCATTGTAAACTCGTCAATACATACGTGTGTATGTATGCAACATAGAACTGGAGATTTCTTTTTGGATTGGATTTTGGACATTCATCGATATACATAGTACATATGTATATCACAACATAGTATAAAAAGTCGCTTTCTACTGTCTGTCTCTATGTATGTTAGATCTTATAACTACGCAACGGGTTATGATACGGTTTTTTTTAGATCACAGGGAGGATTTTTAAACCCGTGCGAAATATTATTTGGGTCGCTAGTTTGTTATAAAATATAGTAAGTTAGTATCCCGTAAGAAATGTGTCGAACTTATTTTGTATTTAACTCAATCTGTGTAGGTAATTAATCCCTCTTATTTACGAGTACTTATGGTGTAAAAAAAAATTACAAAAAAGAAAAATATGGAAGATCCAATGATTTACTCTTCATTGTTAAAATCCAGGAAGAGTGACAATCTTTTTGAGTTTCGTAATTCAGTAAAGGTTAAAGTGTCAGTTGAGATGATGATACAATGGAAAAATAATCGCATTTTACGGCGCCAGAACACACGAGGAAATGACAGATATCGGCCGTCGCGTGTACTTCATTGTAATTATTAAAGTGAATATATATTGGACCCCAGGTTGAACCATTGTGAATAATATTGACGTCATTAAAAAAATATAATTTATATATTTGGCAACACTGTGGGAATGACTGAGAAGAGAATGAATACGTAGCACATGTGTAGTATTTACTGTACTCGTATATGACAGAGTGAAAGAAATAAAGGGAAAAGATATACATATAAATGTCAAAGGGAAGAAAGTATTATTAAAAAGAGATTTAGGACAAGGGAGGTGGAAGAAGACGTTTAGAAAAGTCGATGTATCTTAAATAAGTGAAAAATGAAAAATTGTTGAAGCTAAATCATATTTTCATTTAAAAACTGCAACCAAAATTTAAATCCCTTGTTTTTATTGCAGGTATGTTGTAACAGACGCTAAAATATATTCAGTGTCGATAGATATTCAGAATTTATCTGTTTTATAATTATATGCAATATGAACAAAGAAATAATATCTCTTTGTTTATATTGCATACTAGCTAATGCCCGCGACTTTGTCCGCGTAGATTACTTAGTACTATTATTCGTAATATCTTGTCATATCCTAGCTCGGCTACAAAAGTTTGTGACGGTGTGTTTTTACAATACAACACTATAAATAAAAATCAGTCAAGTGCGAGTCGGACTCGCGCGCGAATGGTTCCGTACCATTATCTATGAAAAACTTCAAAATAATCACGTATGGGAGCCCTCTTAAATATTTATTTTATTATTATTTTAAGTATTTGTTGTTGTAGCGGCAACAGAAATGAAAATTTCAACTGTCTAGCTATCACGTTTATGAGATACAGCCTGGTGACGGACAGGCAGCGGCGCTTTAGTTATAGGATTCCCGTTTTACTCTTCGGGTACGGAACCCTAAAAATCACATTTCTAACGATCAAATATAAAAATATTATTTAAAATTTACTGACGTGCTTCCAAACAGCGTCCAATATTCTACCCAGTTGATAGTATTACTACTCATTGTACTTAAGTGAATTGTATTGTTTATGGTCACTGTTTAATTAAACTTACAAAATAAGAAAGAATCAGAAGAATTATACGTTAATAATGTCCTCAAAACTTGCAAGTTAAACGTAGGATGTAGTATGTCAAGATTTGGAATTTTTCTGTGATCGTAAAATCGTCATGACTTTCTCCAGCGCAGTCTCGAGAATAATCGAGATGGCGCTCTTCTTTTGTAGATTTTTCTGCATAATTGACATTTTTTAACTCAATATTTACTTACTAGATTAAATGTTACACTCGTCTTAAAATATAATTGTCCCAACGTATTCAGTCTGCAATCAGACGAGAGTCACTATTTGGCATGTTTATTAGGTATTTACTAATAAGCATGCCAAATAGTTACAACATATTAGTTATTTACTTAATTTACAATGAAATTCCATATAGGTAATCTTTCACATAATGAAAACACTAGTCCAACTTTTCTTATTGTTTACAAATTTCAAAAAAGCGAGATTAAGAAATCACACGCTCAGCGACGGTGCGCCGTTAAAATTATGTTTACGATCCGACCGAGCACAATCTCACTCGCTTTCAAATTATTTTTGTAATTAAACTTAATTAGCGTTTCTTATAAATTATTTTGAACCTTTTTCAGTTAAATTATGATCTAAATTGATGTGTCGCGTACGTTAATGTACTGCACCAATAAACTGGAATCGACGTAGGTAGCCTTAATTGATTCTCTTCGCCTGATAGCACACACGTTGCTACTGATAATTTTCAAGCAATGTACATACTATGTATGTATGGTTAATGGTCTCAATGATTGTCTTATTCGAATCCCACTGGAAACATGTCTGTTGATCGTATTGCACTGCTATGTATGGAAGTTTTCATTAAAAAAATGAAAATGATACGAGTCAGTTTCTAGTATTTAATTTAACATTAGGATATACCTATAGCCATAAAGCCATAATACTGTCGACGACGCAAGTTATGCATGGTTAAATGTTTTATATAAAAAATTTCCAGTAATCAATCGAAATTAATTTAGGTATTTTTTCGATTCTGTAGAAACCAAAATATTAAATGATACTTATTTTTGATAACGCTCAATAAAATTTGTATGAAACAAATCTTAAATAAGTATTAATAATTCTACTTATATTGAACCCATTGGAAGGTGCTGATAGTATACTATGACTGCCTTCGAAAATAACTACGTAAAAATATCGATTGTTTTTTGATTGTTGATTTCTTGACATCGGTTCAAAACAGAGATGAATCTCGCCCTCCCCGCCTGCGCTCGGCCGCACCTGCGTTGCTTCACCCCCTGCACCCACGTGCAGAACACGTGTGAATTAGCATATCGTTGGAGGAAAATGCTGACCGACGGAATATCATAAAATCCAGTTTACAAACATTAATTTGTTTTTGCAAACCTTTTCCTTAAACATTGACTTGAAGCCATATGGCTAATACGCTGTTATTATGTTAAGTAGTGTCATTCTAATGGTCGTCATTAATACACACTACAAAGTCGTGAGTTCGTTGAGATCTTTCGAATTAAACGTTAAATTTTTCGAACATTGTATTTATGGAATAAAGTATTACAAAATGCTGCCATGTGCTAGTCGGACTCATCAATATCGAGCAAAAAAATCACGTTTGTTGTATGGGAGCCCCTATAAAAAACTATCATAATAATTTTTTATTATTATTATTTTTTGTACAGACGTAGATCAGTTAGTTTTTTTATTTATTAGATATGTATATGTCGATACTTAGATGGTACGTAACCCTTCGTGCGCGAGTCCCAACTCGATCTGAGCTGATTTTATTCTTGTCTCTGTAAATAGAGTTTTAAATGATATGTTTGTGGACGGATTATTTCTCAGAAATATCATGTCGGTGAGTAATCTAGATTAAAAGCGGAAAACCGCAGCTACGAAATTTTAGATGTAGGAAGTCTTTTGTTCATTAGGTTTTAACGATCTGTGAATATCCAAATGGAAAATATGGATTGTTATTAACGTACGCTCGTTTCTCTGTTCTTGTTTGTCTTTAAAATTTGATTATTCTACATTTCTTTATACGAAACTTTTAAATTACGTAACGATTTCAATCTTAAAAGCCATGTAAAACATTGTCTTCTCTAAAATAATGAAGCTTGAGTGTCTTTGCTTGTGGTGCTAGCTTGTGGCGCTTTGAACTATTTCTTATGAAAAATCAGGACATCACAAAGACTGAATTCCCTTAAGAACGAAGTCACCGAGCACGGCTAGTGTTCCAATTAAATTCCATAAACAATAGTATACTGGACGTAATCAGGCGATCTGCGTGCGATATACGCAGCGCATCACGGATTTCGCCCGCGCTGCGTAGTTGTAACGACTTGCATGATGATGGTGTTAATAGCTTGTTTATGTTAAATGAATGTTGAGTCCATTGTTTTAAGCTTTTATTGATGGATAGTGACCGCCGGCTTCACGGGGATATGTAGGAGATAAATATTGAGGTATTGTTTAACCATTTACAAGCTTAAACTAACATAATAGATGGTTTATACTTACGATTGATTCGATTTACATCTATACAAGTTATTAGTAGGTTTTCATCAAACATCGAGCTATAATGTTTATTGTGTACCTATAACTTTCGGGATGAATTTATGACTAAGATCAATGCGCTTTCAATAATCATTTAAATTACATGTATAAAAATATTATAAAGAGGTAAAGTTTGTAACTTTGACGCTACATTATTCAGAAGTGCTATAGGCTATAAAATAACGCCCAACGTAATGGGCACGGGTCGGCTAGTGTATCATATTGCTGATGATTTACAATTAATTAATCGCTAGAAAATCCGGGACTGTTCGCTGTTAAATACATAATGAAAATTATTTTTACTTTGATTCACGATAAAGTCCGCCATCGCTGCTGTCATTAAAATTCATGATACTCCTAGAAGTGACCGCTGTATCAGTTAATTGTATTTTAAGGCATTCCGAGTAAACCGCTGACGCAGTCTAATAAATTAGAGTCGCGTGCTTTTGGTTAAATTCCCCTTTTCTTGGGCGAAGTCTGCTGACTCACCGCCGCCCGCCGCGCGCCGCCGTTATGACACTCCAATTCATATTACGTAATGTCCTACTGTGTGACACAAAGATTATAATTATAAATAAATAATATATACAGGATCTAATAACACAGACTCAGTTAGCACAAAAGTCAGTTCGCGACTTGTGTTATGGGATACTTGTGTTATTTCATACTTAACTAGTATTTTTTTTTTGTATAATCACAGTAAATCTGCCACAGTTGGTTTCATTCAAATACCAGCTGTTGCCCGCGCCTTCGCTTGCGGAGCTTAACGTTCATATAAAAGTTTGATGAAATATATATATGGGTTTACAGTATTTTTGAAAATTTGTTGTGTGTAGCCAACTATTTTTTTTTAATCTTAACACAATTTTCTTCATCATTATCAGGGTGGGTTTCCCGTTGAAACTAGTTCAATGTCGGCTCGGCTCGCCTTCATTTCTCCGATATTCGTGATCGACACCCGGTAATTGATCGATTATCGCATTGTTAGAACGACATTGCAGCAGATACAGCGCAGCGACAGATTTCTTGCCTATCGCCCGCGAGAAAGATTCCCTGACAATATGGCCTTCCCCTTGATTGACTTTTACAATCTACGGAAGAGTAGCAGCTGGCACGATTTTCTTTCTCTCCCAGAACAGATCAGCATGTAGCATTATCATTTATTAATTTATTATTTTTATCATTGTGGAGCATAAGTTACAAAAGATGACATTAATATAATAAAAGGTACAATATGGCTTACCACCATTAACGTTTATAATGCTGAAGGGTTAACATTAGGATCAGAAAAATAAGATAAGAATCAAATCATATATTTATTTCGTGAACATAGGTTACATAGTAGATGATATACACAAGGAGGCAATAATATACATCCAATTTTCTATTCTAACACATCTATTATGTGATATAAATATGTATAACTATCTATGCGTCTATTAACTTGATAACTCATCAATCACTTTGCTACAATATAATTAAATATTCATAACGGAGTGACACGAAGGGCCGTCAAGTCATCGCCTGCCGCGTGTCAGCGTCAGCGTCAGCGTCAGCCGCGCAACTGTCGCCGGCGGTTTTCCCTCATTCCATTTTCCGTATTAAATATGACTATTTCGCTTCCTTACTGCATCGTATTAAAATTATCTAAATACTTAGCATACCTGTCTACCCCTCTTTTTGTGTTGGGGGCTAAAACATAGCTAAGAACATTTTTGGATGAAGTCACCTTTCTAACAAAACAAGAATTATCCGAATCGGTTCACCGATTCTACGATGCCATGCCACAGCCTGAGCCAAGTTTTGCGTCGGGGGTTAAAAATCGAGTTAGTTAAGACTCTACCATATACAAATACCATGAAAATCTGGTTAATACTTATCGATTTGAAAAAGCTTTGTTTTGTAGAGATTCATACTTGTCTTATATCAATTTCCTTACTTTAATGATTTATACAATTACCTACGCAGTACGTAATTGATAGCTTGATAGATGCATACGTTAAGTATAGAGTTGGATGATGAATAAATGAACCAGTTCATAAACCACTTAATAACTGTACTTGTGTGACAACTGTGCGTTTAATTTCTCATTTTACACGTGTCGCATGAGACTAACTACAAGGAAGAATAAATATATAGGAACTAAATTACGTTAGAAACTTGTATTATGGGACACTAACTCAACGATATACATACATAACAAATACATATACACATAGATAGACAAACATCCAAGACCCAGGCCATTCAAAAAAAGACATTTTAATCGGCCATTGCATGTATATATTTTTATGTAAGAGGGAGGTAAACGAGCAGGCGGGTCACGTGATGTTAAGTGATCACCGCCGCCCATTATAAATCAATCAAGAATAAATGTTTATCTATAGTACCGTTGTGGAGAATCCCCATCAGAGCAACTGAGTCACTGGGTCAACGGACATGTTCGACTGGCGGCAATGTTTTGTCCACTGATAACTGGTTTTCGTCTCAATATTAAATCATCACGTACATTAAGCCTTCTTTTTATCACAGTCTAATACGTCATTAAAAAAAAACAACACCACTAATGAGAAATAATAACAACTAGCAAAAACGTGGCTTCGCAAGTGCTCGCAAATTTTTTTCTCACATAAAATCTGTGAATCTTGATTTAAACGTGAATTTCAATTAACTATTTTAGTTTAATTTTGTTGCTGACGAAGCTTTTTGCTGATTATTCTCTGTGCTGGGTTTTGACGGAACTTGTTGGATATTATTTGATGCGGTTCACAGTTGCAACGTAGAAGGTCTAACTTCAGCGTCGGTTCCATCTTGACGCGCCGCTGAGAATCCGAGCTATTGACTATAGTAGATACGCGCGGAAGACGCGGACGTCGCGCGGGCATAAGCGAATTGTAAATAAATATCTTATTTGACATATTTTTTTAGGGTTCCTTACCCGAAGGGTAAAACTGGAACCCTATTACTAAGGCTTCGCTGTCCGTGTGTCTGTCACCAGGCTCTCATAAACGGTGCAAGCTAGACAGTTGTAATTTTCACAGAATATGTATTTCTCTTGTCGCCACACCAACAAATACTAAAAATAAAAGAAATATTTAAGGGGGCTCCCATGTAACAAACGTAATTTTTTGCTCGATATTGATAAAGATAACAGATAGATGCTTGAATTTGTGAATTTGACACAACAAACGTAATTATCTTGTAGTTTTTCATAGACAATGGTATGGAAATCTTAAGCGCGAGTCCGACTCGCACTTGGCCGATTTTTTGAGTATTCTAAACTCTAACTTCAGTCAGTAGTAATGCAAGGACCATCCCGCATATCAAATTTGTCACGACGTCATGACATAACGTGTAAAACAATGTTTTTGGACGTCGTCGCACGTGGAGACATTAATATGTAATGACAGTCGCCGCGGGTCACGAGGTGCCCTCAATTTGGGTCATCAATTTTGATACTATCTCCCCCTCGTAGTAAATAGTAGTCGGAACGGAATAGAATTTTTCATTTTATTGATTTATTTATGTTGCGGAACGCAGTAATAAATTACATTCAATGACAACAACGCAACGTTACAATTCTTGAACGACAAAATATTAAACATACTAAAGCTTTGGACAGAGAATTTGTAATTAACAGTTAAAGAGGTGTATAATGAAGATTACATTAAAAATCTGAAATCCATACTAATATTATAAATGCGAAAGTCTGTCTGTCTGTTCTGCTGGACCGATTTAAATGGAATTTTGTTATGCATATAGTTAAAAACTCGAGTTCAAACAGACGCTAATTTTTTTTTCAAAAATCGACCCTCATTTTAATAAAAGACAATGGGGGGTAAAAGTTTGTGTATAAATCATGTCTCTTCCGCTTTCACGGCTAAACTGCTGGACTATTCTACGCTGACGAAGTCGCGGGTACATAGCTAGTACATTATAATATTCATTTATCTTATAGCATCCAAACCAGCATTACACAATATATTTACCGAAAGCTTAAATTATTCGAATGTTACTATAATAGTAGGTAATTTGTTTAGTGACGTGAATGACTTCAAGTGAAGAAAACAGGAATTAGTTTCTGAGTTTTTGTCACGATATGACTGGCTACAAGTGTAATGCTGGTGTCATCATGTTCGGCAACAACCAGTATCGTGTACAATGGACAATTTGGAGTTTCCGTCAGATTGTACCAAAACAATTACGGAGATCGGGCGCGACAGACGGACGCACGAGAGCCTTATGTATTGTTTGCGGCCGAGAGGTCGCGGGATCTACTCAGAGATAGGCTTCTTTTTGATTACTTGAATGTAACGGCATTTTAAAATAGTCAAAATAATTATACGATAAGTGGAGGATAGTAAATTATGCTACAGATTGCCTTACATATCCCTGAAACTTATTTTGAACACGCAGAATAAGTCCCTTACATTTATTTAATTACTCTGTAACTTGGGACTGCACTTATGAGATGGATATCATTGGAAAACAATAAAATAAAATATATATACCTATACTTACCCTGTACACCTGTGTTTTCATTATTTAAGACTCTTAATCTACACAACTTGAATAAACAGTGTACCGAAAAAAATATTGGATATTCTTATTGAACAATTAAAACAAATTCACAATTACAAATAA
>JADGIL010024627.1:0-10419 GCA_020352625.1 Cactoblastis cactorum | reverse complement strand
TGACAAAAATTGCATATGTGACGTTATTGCACCGTAGGTGCGATATATTTATTTTATTCCATTATTATTTTATAATTTGCATAACTTATAGAATTTTACGACAGAGGCCACTCGATAATTTTATAATTCAATAGAAAATTAAAGAAGTAAATATGCAGAACTCACCAGGTTTGTGATGCTCCATGAGTTTATGATGCAACACCATATAATTGTCAGGAGCGCCGCGCACCAGTTCCACCAAGAGATCGTACGCGGCCGCACGAGATTTCTGCGACTTGCATTTGGGAAGATTCCTATGTTCCGGGTTAGGTACATCGAACAGAAACCCGAACACCATTTCCAAAGTCCTCGTCCCTTGTTCAGAGGTCTTAAACCTCAACGGGTGTTTGAGCAAATGTGTGAGTAAGCTCAGTTGGCCGAAAAGACCGTCGTCTGGTGTACAAGGTTCCGTTCTCCGCTCGATAATTTCTCGTTTCTCGAGAGAAACGCGGATCTGTTCGCACAGTTCGTTCAGGTCGGGCGCGCCACTGTCTTCCGATGCTGCCCCCTCTACAAAATGACCATTATTATTTAAAGGATTCTAACATAGTAAGCTCGTCTCCTCAGAGGCCCTTTTTAGAGACTGTATATTAGACGATTAATTTAGACAATAATTTAATATTTGAATCCCTTATTCTTATCTAGCGTAGCTTTATTCTGATGAAGTTTAATTTATCACATCACTTGATAGAAACTGTATTATAATAGAAAATACAAATGACACCAGTTATTATAAAATTTCATTTTTATTACAAGCCTCACACTTAACATTTATGTACATAGAATTAGTTAAAGGTCAGCGTTTGATCAAGCAAATGTGCTTTCTAAAATTGTGTCAATAGTATAATATGCATTTTTTTAAATCATACATTCTGAACAAATTGTTTGTTCAACATTTTATTAACTCCATGTCTACGACTACAATTATCTACATGTATTACGTTCGTTACCTTTGAAGAAATCGTCCGGCAGGCCGTCAATGAGCCGGCAGACCAGCCAGAAGTAGTCCCGGCACGCCGGCCCGTACGGCTCCTTGCCTTCTTCAGCGTGATGGTGAACCATCTGCTGATGGGTAATCATCAATAGATACAATACGATGCTAGTATTTTTTGTAAGTTTGAGTTAAAGCGTATTTCTCTCAGTATACGGAATTAGACGAGGAAAATATTGTTATTTCCTCGTCTAATTAAGTGTTAATATCTAGTGACAGGCATTTCAGTAACTTTCGTATATAGTCAACTTACCTCATGATGATGTTGGGGCATGTCCGCGGCGCGTGGCAGGTGCGACAGCAGCAGCTGCAGCAGTGGCGCCACCACGCCGCACTGTCCGCCAGCGCACAAGCGGTACAAAGCACTGCCAGCTTCGCGACGGACCTATACAATAAAATATATTTAGTATGCAATATGCAAACAAATAATAAAAATAAGAATAAATGATTGTTTCCACCAAAAAGTTACTGACAAATACGTGCGATATCTTAAATTAATGAATAAGCCGAGGCGATCACAGCAATGACACGTCAATGTTTCTAGAAAGATACGGTTTTTTGAAATAATTTTTAATAAAGTTATAGTTGGAGCTTTAATAAGATCTAAAAAAACACAATTGTCTTTAATTAATACTACCCTACCCTACTCAGGTTCATTCCATGACAACTGTAGCTGTGGAAGGAATAGGCTCGAAAAATTGAATACTACGTTTTGACAACAATTTTTTACAATACAATCTTATCCAAGCGTTATCCCTGTTGCTTCTCTGTAAAGACTATTCTGAGCTTAGGGTTCTCTGAAATTTCACAACAGTGTGGCAGCCGGGCGGTGAGGCCCCGGCGCGACACAGCACCACTCACCGCCGGGTCGGCGTCGTCGAGCAGCAGGCGCGGCGCGGCGCGGCGCAGCGCCCACGCCAGCGCCGCCGCGTCGCCGCCGCCGCGCGCCCACCACACGCACATGCGCATTGCGTGCTGCACCACCTGCACGGAGTGTGCCAAGTGTTTAAACATTCCATACTAATATTATGCATTTGATTAAACCGCTATAAAATCCGTTAAATTTGTTTCATTTCATAGCTTGTTGCTTGTTCGATTTTTACGTAAAAACGGGGCAACAGAGAAGTGGTTTTTTTTTGTGGTGATCTATTTCTTTTAACCCTCCCCCTAAAATTGACGCAAACGAGGTCGCGGGCAAAAGCTAGTATTACTATACAACACAATATTTTCATCATTGCTACTCCTGTTAAAAATGCCTTTGGTGCTCCAGAAGGTCTAGTCCAGTAGTTTCGAGCCTGTTGTAATTCATCTTTATAATACTACTGTACATTTAAACATGCATTTTTTCTAAGTTAAATTTCAATCCTAAAAATATGATGTGTGATCAATTTTCTAAAGTTATAATCACAAAAGAAGAAACTCAAAGACTACTGAATCAATTTTACCCCGAAATCCCTACGAGAACGAGAACTGAGTGAAACCGTGAAACAGATATAACACTCGACAGTCAATGAACAATATTTATAATAGCAAAAGCGTAAGTTAGAACAATTTCTATATTGTAAAACCGCCTTTATCACTGCGATATAGAGTTCTCCGATGTGTAATAAAATGATTCAAATTATGTAACGCGATTACTACATTCACAATCCTTTCACCTCACTCGCTGCTGTGCTTACATGCATCCTGATGATTTCTTCAATTGAACCAAATTAACAATTTCATGTCCATAGATTGATTTTTGCTACAAATAAAGAAAAAATAAAATATACACAACAATAAACACGTATATTCACCTGTGCGCGTCCCCAGAATCCAGTCTTGTAAGTGGCGGGTTCTTTAGGCGTCGCCGCTTCACACAGAATCGATATGAGTCGGTCTGTCGTTTCTTCAACACTCATAAGTGAGAGAAAAGACTGAAATATACGTTATTTAGTTACTCCAACTGTTTCATTCATAAGTTCAAGATTTTTATAAAACAAATAGATAAGAGCCTACTCAATTTTCCACCGGGGTTCGAACCCGATACCTTCGGAGTTGGACAGGTATGTCTACAACCGTGACAACCGTATAACACGAACTTAAAAAAAAAGAACTACTTACCGGATGTAATTTGGGCGTCTGCGCAGGATCAGACGTGGGCAGAGTCCCGATCCTACACAATAGTTGTAGCAACAACGCCAGGCAGTCTTGTCGCCATTCGCTGTCGTCACTTCTTTGTAGGATGCCTAAAAATAAATACGTGATAAATTTGACCAATTGATAATTTCAGTGCTGATGTGAGTAAAAGTTTTCAATAAATCCGGTAATAACAGGTAATGCTTTGTAGAAAATTCTTAAGCTATTACTGTTTTGCGTTATTTGCATAGAGACTAAAGTCGCGTATATTGGAGACTGTTTATAAATAATTTCAAAAATAATTAAGCTGTTTATATGTTTCTCTATAATTTTATAGTATCGTTGTGGACCTTAATAAATAGCTAGCATTACTGTTCACATTATTTAGTCTAAATGACATTACTTACCAGACATCATAATATCATACAATATCCTCAATCCTCCCTTCTTTATGAACAACTCGTTCCAATTTTCCACTAACAGTTTCTCTTCTTCACTCTTATCTATTACAGCCGACGTTTCCTTAACGTTTGGGCTGCCGTTAGTCGAGCTCAGCTTGTCAATGATATGTAGGGAGTACATGAGCTTCTGAGGGCTGGTCGGGTCCAGGAGTTCTGGCAGCTTGCTCTCTGTGGGGTTCTGGAAGGCTTCCAGAAGAGTCGGGTTGAGAGGCACGGCTTGCAGGATGTCCCACACTCGCCTCGATAGCAATTGTGCTTTTGTGTGTGCTACAGGCTCCTGGAAATAAGTAAGATTTTTAAAATATTGTTTTGGAGAAGAAAATGGTGATACGGTTAAGGAAAATGGGCGAAAGTGAAACTACGTTCTTTTTAATAAATGTCTAATTTGTCAATGGGATAGGTGATAAGCCTTCAACTCTACTGAACATAATCGTTGATTTTATGGTTGCAAAAATTTAAGTAAGTTTTTAATATTAATAAGAAAAAAAATGTTCTTGGTTTTGGTCTGTCACCCATAAATATTATCAATGGGAAAGTGTTTATTTGTCCGTATTTTTATGTGGAGATAGTTAAATGGTCGGATAGTGACATAGACCGCCGTTTGGGTCACATTTTATTCCCCCACCCCCCGAATTTGAAGCAAGCGCGCAAAAGCTAGTAATAAATAAATAGATCAAAGCATAGAAGCGGCAAAATGACTAGTCAAAAATTGATATTGTGCGCGAATGATGACCCTAGCAAACATAAATTCCGTCAGGAGGAAGGTAGTCACCCCGGTGGCCCCCGGCTCCCTCATCCTGCCGAGCGCCTGCATGAGCGTGAACAGGTGGTGGAAGTAGGTGGGGTCGAGCAGCAGCAGCGTGGGCAGCCGCGCGCGCGCCGGCGCCGGCTGCGCCGACGGCCACTCCGCCCACGCGCCGCGCCCGCCCACGCCCACCGACACGAACACCAGCTGCCGTTCAACATTAGTTCAACATTCTTTCTTATATCTTGCTTAAGGGCTAGTTTAAAATGTAAATATTCATAGTATCACGTATTTCTACTTGACGACGTAACGACCAGTATACTACCTGCTCAAAATAAAACTTGGTTTTATAAAAACGATAATAAAATATAGTAGTGGTAGATATTAGTCATATTAAATATATATAAAACATTTGTATTAATAATATAAATCAAACAAACTCTAAATCAGAATCAACGCAATTATTTTTTTCATATAAGTCGCTTAATACCAACAAAAACGATATGTGAAAAACATACCTGGTTATCTTTAAACCCCATGTCGTAAAGAGTCCTCTCATCGTAGTCAATGGTCAGCTCTTGTCCCTGCGTGATCATACGCAGCGGACCGTCTGTTGACAGCGCCGTCACGCCATCTTCACCTTGTATCTATTTAAAAAAAAACCACTAAATTACTGATGAATAAGAAGTAAAACTTAATGAATTTGCTTATAATTAAATAATCCAAATGGATTTCATTATTTATAATTTTATAAAATATTTTTAGGGCGAAGGTATATGATATAATTATTTATAACAAATTTTATGCTTCCTACTAACTATGATATTTTCAATATAATCAAGATTCGATAAGTGATTTACTGAAAAGCATTATCATATAAAATATCGTTTTAGGCCACACCAAGGACCAGTACCAATAATATCAGGAATTACTAGTTAGAGATGCTCAACCCTATCAACAAAGGCATAAAGTACGATTTACCTGTTTCTCCCACCACACGTGCACGTGCGCCCGCAGATGTGCGACCAAATCCGATTGGTGGAGGGTGAGCGTGGCCCGGGGCCCGGCGCCGGCGGGCTGCAGCGTGAGCCGCACCGTGCCCGCGCCGCCGCCCCCCACACCCTCCCACGCCCCGGACTCCGCCAACGCCCAGCGGCGTAAGTGGTACGCGTATCTGGTGCAATTAATGTAATTTATGTATTTCTTTTTTCATTTTTCGTTATTATTTTTAAATTTGGGATAAACTTATTATTAACATTATTGGCATGCACATTAAAATTTTACTTTTACTATAATATAATCAATTAAGGCCAAAATACTAGAGCTGAGTGAAAAGGTTATACCTATTTAAGGTTGTGTTTTTGATTGAATATGTTCGACAATTGACATAATTCTTCTCATAAAGCACTTTCAGACGAGACTCAAGCACATCCTTGTAAACTAGACACAAGTAAGCTAATGCAAATGAGAACTAAAACTCGGTAAAGCAATAATCGGTTCGCTACGTTATACTCCTTCCAATCATTTTTTTTTATGTAAGAGAGGCAAACAAGCAAGCTGGTCACGTGATGTTAATTTATTTTGTCTTTGACAGATCTAGTTTGACAAATATAGTGTTGTGACTAAATAAGTGATCAGAAGATACAACATCGATAGTCTTTAAAATAATTTATTACGGAGCAAATATTAAACACTAAGTAAATAAATACAGAGGAACAAGAAGCTCAACTCAACGTAAAACTCACACAATTTACATGGAGGAACCCGAAGTACTCAACGTAGAATAATGTGAAAAAACTCAGCAAACAGAAATGTAGTGACTAGTACAAATCCAACAAAAATCACTAAAATATATTTTTACCCGCGATGGTATGGAGACGTATGTTTATCGTACATATTTGTAAATATAGTATCGTTGAGTTCAATCTGTGTGTTTTGTTCTTATATTTTTAGGCTAATTTTTATTCCGGAAAAATTTCAACGCGTACAAAGACTCGGAAACAGATCAAGTTCAATATAAATACCGATATAATGTCGATATTTCATTCACAACGTCACTACTCTGACAACCAAGGGCGTTTATTAAAAAATAAAACAATTTGTTTTAGATTTATATTAAATGGGATAAAGCAACATTTAAAAGTTAAATTTTGTGTTAGAAGTAAGATTTTGCGTAACATGAAACGGTACATTTTATGGCAACTGACATCGAGAAAATAAATGATTGGAAGGAGTACAGGAGTATTCAAACACAGACACAATGATAGCAGGTATGAGCAAATCTAAAAATCATCTGTTTAAAACATACTTTACTTATAAACAAACACACATTTACGTTAATCACTCACCTCCTTTTAAACGTATCCAAATGTGTTTTAAGTAACAGCAGCGCCCTCTGTATACATTGCAAAGCCGCCTCTTCTGTCATGTGTTCGTAAATATTCTGTTTATCTGCTGGTTTGTTCTCTTTCTCGTCGCAAGCGGGGGAACTCTCGCCGTCCTGCTTCGATATGAGGCGCTCGGCAGCGGAAGAGAGATGGAACATGCACTTGGAGACGAAGTCGTCTTCCTGCTGTAGTTGCTGCCCCATGTAATAACTATTCAGGTACTGTATTGCGCCCATTGATACGTCTGAAAAAAAGCATCAATATTAAACACTTAACAAACTGGTTGCACCAAAACGTGACGAGTAAAACGAATATCTATTCATTTTACTTTTTCACGTATACGCTTTACGAACACTTTTCATTTACGGTTACAATTTTTGTGTAATGTGTTGCCCCAAACATTTCAACGTAAAAGTAATCCTTTTGATAATTTTGTTACGAATTACATTACAAATTAGTAGGGTTATGGCAACTGAAAGTTGTGAATAGCTAAAAAGTAAATTATACTCACAGCCGAAACTACTGAACTCAAGAAGCTGTAAATTTGGCATGTATGTTCCTAGGAGAGTGTAGGGAAGCACTAAGAGAGGATTTTTGAAAATTCCACACCGAAGTGTAAGGGGTAAAAACTATTGTCTGAAAGTTAATCTATATCGGGCAAAATTTCATAAATGAGCAGACTTCAACTAGTTTCGTTAGTTTCACATGGTTTCAACTTGTTACTTCTAATACATTATTCTGGAAATTGAACTTTGTGGAAAATAATCATAGTAGTTGCCATCTTGATTGAAAACGATATTGAGGACGATATTTTGTTAAAATCTAGTTCTTTGTTGTTGACTAGCTAATGGCCGCGACTTCGTCCGACCAATGGATACTATAATATCTTGTCAGCCCCTTGCACAGTTACAATTGATTATATCCCTCGGGAACCGTACATTTTTCCGGCATAAAAAGTAGCCTATCTCTTAATCTAGGTCATTATTAATCGCTGTGCCAAATTTCATCCGGATCTGTTCAGTAGTTTTTGTATGATGCGCGTACAAACATACACAGAGACAAAAATTCTAAAATCGATCGTTTTGGCTTCTATAGGTCCTGTAAAGAGTCGCTATATATGTTTTTCTTAAATATCTCCCATGTACAGACATAGCTCAATTACAATTTTATTATGTGTATAGACGGAAGCGACATACCTGTGCTGTTGGCCCTCAAGGCGATCTTCCAGAGGTGGTCCATGGCGAGCGTGTGCGGGTGCGCGCTGTCGCGGGCGTCGCCGCCGCCCAGCGCCATGCGCGCCAGGTTGCACAGCTGCTGGTACAGGCTCAGGCCCATTATGCTGATCGTCTGTCATCAAAAATACTCATTTCACATCGAGTACTGTATTTTTACACACCAGCAACCAAAATTGCATGGAAATCGTTATGATATTATACAACTTATCCGAGCGTTATCCCGGCTGTATCTTCAGCATTAAATAATAAATATAGAGAGACAAATTACCTAGATTAAATTAGCCTCAAAGTAAGTTACTATATATTATAATAAATACACACATATGTACATACGCAATAACGCTTCAGAGCTTGGGTCCGCTACTTTTTACACAAAGCTACTATCTGACATCTGCAACCCAAAGGGTAAACCAGAATGAATCCTACAATAGATTTATACAAACGCTAGATAGCGTTCGGAGTCATAACGTTCCGTCCGGAGTAAACAGATTCGAATAGATACACTTAAATAATACAAAGTACCTACAAATTGGTTATTATCCTACTTCCTACTAATTTTACTAATATTATGAATGCGAAAATTTGTGAGGATTTAGATGAAACTTTACAGTAATATAGGTTATACATCAACATAACATAGGCTACAGACCAAACCTCCCGCGAGCGAAGCCGCGGACAAAAGCCAGTCACATTATAAAGATACGCCAGTGAGAGCTGACCTCCGGGTCCAGCGTGGGCATCTTCTCGACGTAAAGGAAGCGCAACGCATCAAGCCCCAGCGCGTGCTGGTCGGGGGACTTGGTGTGTGACAGCAGCCACGAGTACAGGCAGTCGGCGCACTCGCCGCCGCCCTGCACCACCAGGCACTGCCACAGCTCCTCCACTTGCTCCACAGTCAATCTTTAAAAAAAATTGTTTTGAATTATATGGTTCGTAAATAATATCCAGTCTTTCTCCATTACTCTGTTATGTTCGTTTCACGCGATCAACTATCGTTACGCGAAATGACATAACTAATTTTTACACTTCCTGTTCCTTGTGCATTTGAGTGCACAAGGAACAGCCCTGGCTCGACGTTCCTAGTACTCGCCTTGAAGATGGCCTTCTGAATAGGTCGAAACGGTCGTCGGCATTACCGACTAAAATTAACGTGAGTTAGCCGTGTAAACACTAGTTAGAACATAGAAGCAATTAATGCACTTATTTTCTTCACTCTCCGATCAGAATTCAATATTTCCATTCAACCTTGTTAAATCTAATAGACTGGTCGAAAATAATTTAAACAGTCCCCTGACAGAAAAAAAAACCAAGTTTAAATTTAGAACAGACCTGAAGTGCTGCGGCGACCCCACCGGCGAGAAGATAGCCGTGAGAAAGTGCAGCCGCACAGTGAGTTCAGTAATGTGCGCGTAGTGCGCCGCGTCGGAGTTGATGCCCGCCGCCCCCGCGCCCCCCGTAGCCCCCGCGCGCGCCATGTAGTGACGTAGGTCTTCAAGGAATAGTCGCATCATGCCGCGTTCGCGCTCCGCCCACATTACAACCTGATACGAAAATGTGATTTTTTTTTTATTTATTGCTACAAAAAAGATTTGAAGAAACCATAAATTATATCACAGTACAGTTTTATAAAATATACACTGACCAGCTTTTGACCAGCCCGCGGCTTTACTCACGTCTACCCGCCAAGGAATGGAATGAATTTACAAAATAAATTAGCATTACTTTAGATTAATTTAAACAAAGTGATTCTACAAGGGTACCGTGTTTTCATTTGAGGTACGGAACCCTAAAAAATCGATTAAACTTACCTGATGCATATCCATGCCACGCAATTGTTGAAATGACGAAAACAATTTCGGTAGTAATCGTAGCGACACGGCGACAGATCTGCAAATAAAATTTATAAGAATTGATTTTATTTTTTAAAAGACAGTTAAAAAAATATAATTTTTTTTTTCTTTATTTCACTAAACAGTTCAAATAATATATTATAGTAAGTATTTTTCTGTATCCTTTAAAGGGTTCATGTCTGAACTTAATGTACTCCTTACACCATATAGTACAATCTTTGTAAAACACATGAAATGCAATCAATGTTTGACTAACCTGTGGTTAGCGAGGTTGTCAAGACAGCCCTCAATGAACTTGATCCGTATGAACTTGTCAGTGCTAAAGCAGAGCAGGCCGCAGAGCGCTTTCTCCGCTTCTAGAGCTAGGCCTTCTCCTAATTGTTCCTGTTAAATTGTAATAGGGTTGTGTCCACTTTACTGAAATCTATATAAATGACTTCTAAATAACTTGTAAGTCACCGTGAATATAACTTTTCCTCGTGAAACTTTGAACTTTTTAAATACTTCCTATTTTTTATTTTTACTTTTAAAGTTCGCGCCAAAACGCTTGATCACGTGACTATGACGTCGATTGACATAATATTCCTTTACAC
>JADGIL010024617.1:3998-20958 GCA_020352625.1 Cactoblastis cactorum | reverse complement strand
GTATGGGTACTATATATTGTCACGCTATAACCTACGGGGGAACTGTGAATATTTATTTTTCGTAAGCATTCTGTGACAGAACCGGTACCGCGAGATACCCTAGGTTAACGCGGACGAAGTCGCGGGTAACAGCTAGTAAATAAATAAACTACATGTTATACATACAAAATTAACAGTTTCAATATTCAAAATTCTTTACATTGTACAAAGTTACAGTAGGTACCAGTTATTTTGTGAAGCATATATTGCATTTTAGGCCCAAAACTTTTCGGGAAAAATGCAAATAAAATTTCTTAGCGGTACGGAATTGCGAAGATTAATTTTATTTATTGAGGTTCCGATATGAATTAGAATAAGGTGCGTCAAAGGGCGAGCCGAGCCGGCGACGTTATCGTGAAAAAGTTAAATTGATACATTTTTAACAAGTTTGGGCTGTCTTCCTTCATTCTGCGATTGAGTTGTGAGATTTGAGCGGGGAACGAGCTTAAACAACTCTGAGATTTACTTTGGAACATTGTTTACTTATGAGAAGGACTTCGACTGCCTTCGTGTTCCTGTGGTTACGACGTATGCCTTGTGATTCAGATGTCATAGGCTCGAATCTTACTGAGAAGAATATTTTATAGATTTTATATACATTACAGTGTATACATATAACGTCCGATATAAATATCGGATGTATTTGTTTACAGTACCGATATATCTGTAATATTATATTATAATATTAATATATTATGCATCTATTTAAATGACGAATTTGAAATTTGAATGACAAAGGTCACTGTATGAATTATACGATGTCCTGACGTTCCCTATGGAAACATAATATTTATATATTTTCATTTGAAATAATGAAGTTATTGAAAACAACTGGATTGGATTGGATACACAGTTCTTTTTAGGTTAAGTGTAGATTTCACACTGATTAAGTATAATTAATAATTTAATAATAATTTTTCAACATTCATGCCTCTGTCATAGAAAAAAGGCTGTCATAATACATTTTTGTAGCAATATTTACTGCCAATACATCTAACAGATTTTTTTGTCAAGTTAACTAAAGAGAGATTTAAGTCCAATGTTGAATTGATCGTCTCGCTACCGCTATATACTTGCACCCAGTCCCATGTCAAAGAGTTTTTTATAACTTTTAATCAAAATATTCCTCGGCTCGTGGCGACCCATTCTGTTTCTATTAACATAATTCCCGGAATATTTTCGAAATATATAGCGCTGCAATGCTTTGTTTACAAAACTTTACACTAACACTAGCTGTTTCCCGTGGCTACGCTCGTTTTTTATAATTCTCGATCCAGTGGGAATTTTGCATACCTAATCCCGTCTTAACAAGCACGTCCTAAAATGAACCCCCATGCAAAATTTAAGATCCCTAGTATTATAGTTTCTGAAATCTCGTGTGAGTGAGCAAGTGCTTATTGTTATACATATAATTATAACATGATACTAATTACATTAAACATTTTTATATTATTATTATCAAATGATAGGTAAATACTTAGATTATTTGGTAAAAATACTTTTTGAATATAACGCGCGTATAAAATAAGTTTTGTTATACGTAGCGGAAAGTTAGTTCAGCAATGCTGATGCATTCACCAGATGAAATCACTTACCTTCGGCACTATATGGATAATGATCCACACTGGACCCTCAAGGAAGCAGATCTAATGGATCTAACTCCGTCGATCTCGAAGTAAGTGATAATATAGATGGGGAACAATAGAACTACATCATTTAATTTTCATTTAATAATTCGTGCAGCAAAGAGAATGGGTATTAAAGTTACCTAAGGTATAAAACAAGCGTTTGTTTTTACAGTACCTACATTTTACAACCGGTGATCTACGAAATATATGGCGGAATTAAAATTTACCAACCATTTTATGATCTTTTAATGTATGAATATATTCTACAGGTTTTATTGTATAAATTTATAGCACCTTTTTATGACCATCGTTTGGGATATATAAAATAGCGTGCTTAGTCTCATATACATATATTTCATTATATTTTTTACATCCGTAAATACCTGTTTAAATGTTTCGATCAATTTGTTAATTTTCTTTAAGAAATGCAGAATCTAAAAGTTATCCATTTTATCATACCTACTAGCGACCACCCTACGGTTTCAATCACTCTGGTCTCCTCTTCCCTTGGGAATTATGGTATTATTATTATTACATTTATGGTATTATTCTGGTATCCTATAGTCTTACTCAGACAATGAAGGATTTTTTGAAATCAAACAGTAGTCACTTAAAAATTATCAACAACCAAAGTCTTCCGCTTTAAAATTTTATTACAAATATGGATATGGATGATTCTAAACTTAGTTAATATTAAAGATAAGTCGTCGACGAATGTAGAACGTCCAACGTTATGTATATTTTAACCGACCGTCACTAAAATTGGTCTTCGGAGTAGCCGTAAAACTTTGAGCACTCAAAGCTACATTGTCAAAGATAAATGAATTGGATGAAGACTGCATTGGTTGAATAATACATGAAGGACACATGTAGCAGGCCAAATTCATTGTAAAGATGTCGGAGTACGTATTTTATACTTACACCTTTGACGTCCTTTGCTTCAACGAATTTTTTTTTACATTACATTATCATTAGCAGTTTTGCGACGCATTGCGATGGAAATTTTGATATAACTAGTATCCAACTATAGTTTCCATATTGATTGTAATCTGCCTATTCAACATTTTTATCAATGTAATTATTTCAATCAATCCCTTTAGTCGTTTTTGTACAAATCAATTGAAGACAGATAACTTTGGAGACTTTGTTTTAATATGTATAAATATTATAGATACGTGTACATGGGAGAGCCGGAGGCCCAATTTCTCGGAGGTTTTTCATAGGTCGGCAACGCTTCTGTAACCGCTTCTGTCCCCGCGGGTGTTGCAGGGTGATCCGCCTGCTCGTTTGCCATAAAAAAACGACGTCCATAATAAGTTTAAATACATAAAGTATTGGAAATAGTAATCGTCTGATCCATGTTTAGTCTTATAAAAGACAAATACCTAGTAGTGGGAATATACGAAGATCGCCGAGGTTTACAGCCGCTTTTATTATCTATCATAAGATTTCAGTTTTAGAGTTCAACTAAAGCTTACAGTTTTATCAACAAAGTAAGTAATGTTGGATGTTGCGGGTAAATGTTATATGGAGCAGATACATTATTAAAAAAATTTTTTTTATTAATTTATGAGTAAATTGTTTACATAAAGTTGAATATGAACTGTGAGTTACGTATATGTTATTTATCATGCTTAACAATAATCTGAACTTATAAATAACCGGCCAATTGTGAATGGGACTCGCGTACTAAGGGTTATATTAATAGTAACAAGTGTCGCGTTTGTTGTATGGGAGCCCCCCTAAATATATATTTCATTCAATTTTTAGTTGCTTTTTGTTCTAACAGAAACAAAAATAAATAATCTGTGAAAATTTCCACTGTCTAGCTACCACGGTTCATAAGATACAGCCTGATGACAGACGGACTGATCGACGGAAGGGCAGCGGTGACCCAGTAATAGGGCCCCGATTTAGTTTTTGAGTAAGGAAACCTAAAAAAATGTGTTGTACATATGATTTTTCAAAATAACGTAAGTATATATTTAAATTACGTGTGAATTAGACATATAGTCTTTGTAGAAATATTATTATAATGAATATTGTGTAATATTTGTGATTAAAATAAATGAATGTTCAGTGACCCACAGGAAAATATTACAAAAGTCTCTTTCATAACAGTATTCAAACAGTATTCATTAAAATTGAACATTAAAAAGAAACCAAGCATTATCAGTCTTTTGAGAACTGCCGTCATAAAATATCGAAAAGCTAAATGGAAGCAAAAGTATTGGTACAAAGCAGAGCTGTCAAAGGCTGCAATACGTAGCTGATATCATTGATAAGGCTGCTTTTGCACTAGTGCAATATTCAATAGATTTTTTTGAAAGCATTGGATTACTAGTTTCTCTTTAATAATACTTTTATTCCATTGACGACGATTTACATTTTGTCGACCTCCGTGATGTAGCGGTAAACGTACTTGACCGATATTCAGGAGGTCCCGGTTTCGATCCCCGGTCAGGTCATGATGGAAAATGACTTTTTTTCTGATTGGCCTGGGTTTTTATTTATTATGATTGTCTGTTTTTCTATACGTTAATAGAAGTAATAACTGTAGTTATTACTTCCAATCACGTAACTGTCAAATTCAATGTTTTCCTTACACTAAAACTCATGCCGCAGCGTTCATAAAATAATAACTGTCGCGTGACTAATTTACTCTGTAATTTATCCATTCCTTTATTGTAGACTGCATTTCGATCACGCGAATGAGTTGCATTTGGGTTGTGACCTAAATTAGTACCAACTATTCATCACTTTTAATCAGCTTTGTCAAACTTTGGAAACACAAAACAGCTCAGCGGTGTGCTTCATTATTCTGTAGTTCAGGACTGACTAAATAACAACTATTAATCTAAAATTCTATATCTTTGCATATATAAAATACTTAGTCTTCTTAGCGTGTCAATGTCAATCGATAAACCAGACATAATCCAAATCATAAATATAAATTATAGTATATAAATTATTGAAATGACTTGTGGTGTGGCTCCACAAGCCATGTCGATAATTTATATACTGCATGAATTATTACATTACAGTGGATATTATTGGATTGTATTATTGTATTGCAATAATTTATATTATGGTTTGATGAGATTTCCGGCCGTTTTTGACTTTGGAGCACTCTGTAATCCACAAGTCAGTTAAAGAATAAATGAATAAATTAAAACAACTGCGTTATCTCACTGCAAGCTTTTACTAGCGGCTTCGCTCGCTTCGAATTCAAGACGTGGGGGAATAGAAAGAGACAGAAAGTAACTGATGTTACTCTTCAGCTCTTCAACTATCTCCATATAGGAAATTAATCCGTTACTCAGTTTTGACGTGAAAGACTAACGAATACACTATCACTTTTATGATATTAGTTTGGATAACATTTAAAATATCGATTATTATCAAATGGAATCAAAATATCTCCATAGTCAAATAGCTCTCGTCTTTAAATAAGAAAGTTTTTCACAAATAACATTAATGTGTTCTTAACGTCCTGAAATATGAGCTGTCGTGAATAGCGGGCTTTCCGATAAAATCGATATCCAAATAACTTATTCGTGACATTTCGCGGCTCCTCATTACCTAACTCTAAAGGTGCGGTTTCAACAGAGATATTCGAAGTACTAGACAGATTTCTACTTGTAAAGCTATATACAGAGAGATGGACAACAAAGAAATCCTATAAGGGTTCAGCTTTTTTCCTTATGAGGTACATACATAAGTAATATATTTGCACGGCTATACTCACGTTTATTTTTAGTCGGTAACGCCGACGACCGTTTCGACCTATTCAGAAGGCCATCTTCAGGGCGAGTACTAGGAACGTCGCGGCGCGGCTGTTCCTTGTGCACTCTACATGTACATACATAAGTTTGTACATACATAAGTCTAAAAATCAATCAAATAACTAATAAGATGTATTGAGATACATTTATAATGACTGTTAACCTGTTTGTGCCTGAAAAATAATTGTAAAAATGATAAATTAAGCAGCCTACGTTTCTTTACTTGGTTCGTTCACAACTTTAATAAATAACAAGTCGGAATATATGTAAAAAAGGTGAATCAAAGAAAATGTTTATTCGCAATACTGGCTCGTGATTGTTATCTGAGATATATTCTTTGTCATTACAGAGTAACAGAAAAAGGTATACCTGTATTATTTACGTATCTCACTAGTGAGAAACAGACTTTTTTACTCTAATTATAAGTAAAATCCTCTCCCTACTCCTCCTCCTTTCTTTAATAATAAATAGACAGCTGTAGTGTGTCCTGAATTGATGTAAAAATAAATAAATTTAAAGTATTTTTTTTAAACAAGCTTTTAGAATTTCTTCACTTTGATTTTCAAGTTATTCACAGCAAGTCCTTTCTTTTGATACCCATATTGGAGAAGTGCTTTAAAAAATATAGTCCACCATATTGGATGTTCCGCCATTTTGGATTTAGAATGATGTCACCTAGCTAACTACGCATTGCCATCCAAACTAAGTATGTATACAAAATTTCAGTTCAATCGGTTGAAAATGCTTCAAAATTGAGTTGCAAGATTCCACCCGAAAAGACATACATACATTGCAAGCTAAATAAAAGCTTGCGAAAAAGCTTGTAAAAAGTACATATGTATTGTAATAGCAACATTTAAACAAGAAAGTACTCATTTTATTATCTTTTTTGATGTCGAGGGTGATACTAAGGTTAAAATGCAAAGCAAGAGAAAATTAGATGCACATTGCAAAAGTAGGTAATGAAATTTAGCTCAAGTGAGGCCACGTCCCAAGCTTTATATGCAACTCCTGCGGGAATTCTACGCCTGGATTGGGAGCCGCGTTGTCATTAATTGTAATTAGTGTCAGAGTTTATTTCTTATTAAGTATAAAATATAAATTGGTTTTGTAAATTATTCCTAACCCGGATATGAACGATGATTACATTCAGTTTATTGAAAAATCAAAAATTAAGTTGTATGTATATTATTTATACAACTAATTATACTCGTATGTTACTAAATCTTATAACGATTTTGTTTAGTCCTGTAAATATATATGTAGTATTTGACGAAATTGACACACCAATTTCCTTATAATTTTGTGTATTACGGAATACAGCAAAAAAGATTTTTTTTACAATCAAAACACGTCTTTCGTCTTCCGCACCATCAACGCCATCCCTTCTTTCTTAATCATAGCCAAAAATCTAGAAAATATCCATGAATAATTATTTCTCAACGTCATCGTAAACACTTATTTTAGCAAGTTACATTTTTATTTTTTAAAATTAAAATTCCTGCATATATGATATAAATAAAACATCAAACTCTTGAATTATTTGACACCGACAGAAACATATATCATCAAGCAAACATAAAAAATTCTGTACAAACAGTCCCTAGATACTACGGTGGCCAAAAAATTCTGGCGTACGTAAATTTTGCTACAAAACGTAGTAAAGTAGAAAATACGAAATGAGGTGAAAAATTGCTCTGTTATCAAAGGGTTTAGTTTCAAAGTAGTTAATTAGATTTTTGGCTCGGATGAGCTTAAAGAGCGCGAAAATTTTCTATATTTATCTTTTGACTAGCTAATGCCCGCGATTTCGTCCGATCAATGGATACTATTTCAAATGATTTAAAGTTTGTTTCATCAAAATCGGTTCATTAAAAAAAAGTTACCGTCATTTGAATTAACTCAAGGCATAATTACCATTAACTCTTCAAGAATCCGCTAGATCGCGCTTTTTTCACATGAGGCCTTATAGGAAAATAAATTCTTTGAGTTTACTTTATGTACCTACCACAAAGCATTGCTTTATGATATATCTATACCAAAATTACACGTCACTTGCATGTAAGTAAAAATTTCATATAGTAATATGATTTGAATATTGATTTATTTCACATACATTATACATTCAATTCTAAATTGACGCGGACGAAGTCGCGGGCAGCAGCTAGTACATTAATTTACAAGAAAATAGTAGAAATAGAACCCTGTCAAGCGGTATAGCTGGAGAGGTGATACAGTCACGCGATCCCCCAATCGCGGCTGTGCTAATTACGTCTGCCGCCAGTTCCCGCAATTACCAACTTGTTTTGTTCACTAATAATTGCTCAAACTCCCTAGCTGAGAAACCTTTGCGGTTTTGTACAATGAATACTGTTATTACATATATACGCTGGCTAGCTGCAGCTCGACTATCGGACTAGAACGTTCTAGTATCAGTCTAATAGCCGAGTAAAGTGCGATGTCGATTTTGGATATTCCGTTTTGAATATGTTATACCTATATAATATATAGGGAGAAGATTGAGTTAGCCCCAAACTAAGTTCGAGACTTATATTACGGGATAACTAACTCAACGATACTATATTTTATAATAAATACATTTACAGATTAACATCCAAAACCCAGACCAATCAGAAAAAGGTTGTTTTCCTTCATTATCTAAGCGGGGATCGAACTTAGGACCTCCTGAGTAGCGGTCAGATACATTAATCGCTACACCACGGAGGTCCTCATTATTATATGGATGGCTTTGGTGGATAATTTGTATAAATAAATGGACAGAAATCAACAATACCTAAGTTTATGTTGAGCGTTTAATGGACGTAAATACTAATAAGTGTCAGAAGGTGCCTTTTACGGACTTTAGCCATCTTAATGATTTATCTTAAATCTCTAGCACTGTTGAAATTATCATAATAGTGTAGATATAAGGCAACAGTAGTTTATCTAAGAGTAATAAATGTAAACAATTGTTAAAATATCTTAAAATAAAAAATATGTAGTTTTAACTGCAACACATTTATTAAAAAAAAACCATTAAATAAGAAAAAATATATATCAAACAGAAAAAAGGATCAGAAATAGGTATAAAGAAGTAAATAAAAACAAAGGAGGTTTTAAGTACTCAAAACACCCGTGTATGGATAAAAAGCTCATATAAATATATGATGCGGCAAGTCTCAGCCAAAATAAAATGTCAGAGTGAACATAAATATTTAATATCATTGTTTTTACGGCCTCAAGTGCCGATAAAGGAATTATGATTGCCGCGTTATGACGCTTGATATGCCGTATTATGCTTTATGTGCTCGAGTTAGAGTTTTTTATTGATATTTCCGCGATTACCCACGGTGCAATGGACTGAATGTTTCTGTTCTGGACGTTAAGTGAATGATGTTGTAATTGGTTGGAAATTTTTATTTCGTCAGTGCTATTTTCCTCTGTTTTTATTACAAGTGAGCGCTTCAAATAAAATATTGATTACGATCATGGGAATATTACATTTTTTTGAACGACTCGCTTTATAATACAACTAGCTAATGCCCGCGAATTCGTCCGACGATTACCTACTATAAATTATATCCCTCGGGAACCGTACATTTTGCGGGATAAAAAGTAGCTTATCTTTTAACCTAGGTCATTGTCCATCCAGATCTGTTTGGTAGTTTTTAAGTTATGCGCGTACAAACATACAGACAGAGACAGAACAAAAATTCTAAAAAGAATAGTTTTGGCTTCTATAGGTCCTGTAAAGAGCCCTATATATGTATGTTTTTCTTAAATATCTCCCATGTACAGACATATCTCAGTTACAATTTTATTATATGTATAGATAAGTTAACTATACTAGAATTGAATTTTATTAGTAAAAGATCCAAAAGGAAGATAGGTATATCAAATTAAGGAATGAAAAGGCTTATTTTTCTCCGCATTATTTACTCAGAAACTCATCATATCTTCTCAAACAGATGAAGGGCGCATCGGCAATCTCTCGCCCGTTTTAGAAAAACGATACAATTTTAAAAATCGCCGCGTCACGACCAAATCTCGCCGGGTCGGTTTCGGAAATCTCTCTGGAGCATTTGAAGGCACGACTTCCAAACGGCTTTCTCTGAATAGAATCTGATAATTGAATTACTGGTTTGTTGACTGTCACTCATGCTTAGCCATATTAGGGTGTTTCGTTTCAGTTTTGCGAGTGTTTTTATCAATAAATATATTTTATTATTAGGAGACAGTTTATACTCTCAGATCCTTTTAGAACCACTATCGAATAATCTATTAAAAATTAAAGAATTTCAATTAAGACTCACTGACAGGTTTTTTTTTTTTTAATTTTGCCCAAATCTTTAGTTTAAACAAAATTCAAAAAAGTTTGTTTAATTAAAATTTTTATAACTAGTCCTAGTATCTCAAGTTTATAATTAGTGTTTATACAATATTTTATCAGCTATTAATTAAATTCAGATGTACTAATTTTCGACA
Source organism: Cactoblastis cactorum (assembly GCA_020352625.1). Taxonomy (NCBI): domain Eukaryota; kingdom Metazoa; phylum Arthropoda; class Insecta; order Lepidoptera; family Pyralidae; genus Cactoblastis; species Cactoblastis cactorum. Next base: position 11,021 of record JADGIL010024617.1, on the reverse strand, counting down.
TTGATTCATTTGAACAAATTATTTAGAATTAATTCTCAGGACCTCTCGTATTTGTGATTTGCCACTAGAGAAGGCCCATTGTTGCAAGTATGTACAAAATCCATTCAGAGATATTTCTTTACAATGGCCCTATCTAATGCGTAGAGATATTTCCTCCCTTTTCGTGTCGTACCAACAAGGAAGCGACCTAATGACCTACAAGTTTCAAAAGAGTTGTTACGTTTTTTGTTTTAAGTAAATATACTTATTCTCTTGTTAAATATATCAACTAAATTAGTCCGATAATTCTTTAAATAGAAAATACATAAACAATCGCCAAAAACCAAATTTATTTAGAAGTAAGTTTGATTTTATTTTATTTCAATTTTGACATTGCTTTTTAATTGTAATTATGTTTATTTGGTATGGAGGCGGGTGGCGGTAAAATCCAATTTTCAACACCATTGTATTGTTAAGTCATAAAAAAATATGAATATAAAAAGAGTTAAACGAATTACATTTTGAATTTTATTTTTACGTAACTATAGTTTTAGATGAAGTCCAGCATATATTTAAGGCGCTATTTATTGCTTTGCATGGTGTGTCATCAATGGAAAGCTACTTTTAAGGCTTACTTTTAGCACATGTTTGGCTTTACCATTGAATTCTGGAGCAAACCTTCAAGCTCCTAGACGTTCAATAAGTATTTCGAAGCAGCACACAGGCCAGCTCGGCCAGCTTATCTGAGTTATTCAAGCTTGTTTCGGCTCGTGTGTGCTCTCAATGCTGCAATAGACGCAAATCCCTTAGTAATGGTGGCTGCCTCAGATTTCCAGCTTTGTCAGTCAATGCGGTGTGCTTGTTTGTGAAAATACTTTCCTTATATTAACTTACTCGTAGCTCTTTTCAGTAAAAGGGCTTCAGTGAGCTGTAATAACTATGGAACAGAAAAAACTCACTTTTTAGAATAGTGTTTATTTATTTGACGCCTTGATTCTATTTAACTCGGGTTCGGTTGTAAAATTCACAATTTGCTTTACGTAAGTCAAAATACCAAGCAATATCTTCAAAATTACCTTAGTACTTTTGCCACCAGTTAATTAATGCAATTATTGCTGGTCAGCACTATAGTAAGACCGTTAACGCATACATGAAAATCTCGCTGACAACCCAACAGCAAACAGCTATACATACTTAATATATTCGTTTATATCTCAAATAATTTATTATAAACCTCCACTGAAAGAAGCTGACTATAGGTCCTATATATATTTTTCTTAAATATCTCCCATATACAGACGTAGCTCAGTTACAATTTTATTACATGTATAGATAATCGAAGGTTTAGATAATCGAATGTTTTAATTCACACAAGTATCCACAGTAAAAATTACCATTTATGGCGGACTTTTAACATCAAACAAGCTTGTTTGATGTTGCGAGTCCTCATTTACACACCAGTTTATATTTAAAATAACATTCGATGTTTATCCAAAATGAAAAAACTGTCCGCCTGGGTGGATACATTTTAATATGTAAGCAAATGTTCGGCTAGATCAAACACGCGATTTTTCCGAGTCATCAGACAAAATACACACTAAAAAACATTTATATAAACACCACTGGAATATTAAAAACTTGTCTACTTTTTTGCCCTTGCAAAATTTGTATACTTATATAAAAGTACACACTAATAATTATTTGATTCCGCGTCTGACTTTAATCATAATATGTAATATAATATATATAAAAAAAGATCTTCTATATTTAAGTTCATTAGTTTATAATAAGGATAATCCTAGCTCTGTATCTCATCGAAAACATTTTACTATCAAATTCACAACATGATTTATCATTAAAACCGACTTAACCGCACTTCATATGAAAATTTCGTTTCCCCAAAATGTATACCGAAGGGATTATAAGGAAATATAATTTGTGGAGCAGACTGCAAGACACATCAAAGAGTGCTTGTCGGAAGCATGTTTAAGAAGATTTTAATGCAAATTTGTTAAATTAAAGATTTATTCCAATATAAAACCAACAAATAACACCACTGGTATTTGCTTCAACGTAATTATTATCCGTTCCAAACGGACACCATTCCGTTCAATCTCTTAACCTTGTTACTGCACCAATTGCAGATTGCAATTTTGTAATAATAATTTAATTTACATAAATGCTGTTTAACCCTGTTTTCTTGCCTTTCATGATTATAAGTCGACAGGAAATACCTTATAGATTTTGTTGTCTATGGGCGGCGGTGATCACTTAACATTACGTGAACCGCCTGCTCATTTGCCTCCCTCTTAAATTTAAAAATATTATATTCGTAGCAAGTTTAATGATATGTATTTTATCTTTGATTAATGAAAATGATAAATAACAATATTAGACTTGATTATTTATGTACCTATTTTAAATACGATACGATGAACCATATTTTGTTTAACCTATAGTTAAAATTCACAGTTAATTAAGTATTTAAACGTTTCATTCAAACGAATTTTGTGGATCATGATTAAATTTTGCATTTATCGTAAATTTAAAAGATCTTCTTTTGTTTTTGAGAATATATGTTCAAGTACGTAGGTACTTAAATCATATCTGTTATTATCTAGTTATTTTTCATAAATTCTGTTTACTGTTATGAGATTTTCTCTTTATAGATAGAAAATGCTTTTAAATAATTTAAAAGAAGATTATCCCTTCTGAACCTTCACTTAGTTGTAACTACTTATTTTAGATCTTTGCTTCTAACAAAAAGCAAGTGAAGACCTTTTTTCTTTATAACTTGAATAAAACACATGAGAATTTCTAATACAAACGTCAAATAAATAAACGCAAAATGAAACAATTTCATTTTTAATAATATTTATTAATACTCCCTTTCACATAGTTACAATGTATTTACAAAATACAAAACGAAAAACCGCCAATAAAATTAACTCAAGGGGCGTCCTCCACCCGCTATTTAAAAATGCTCCACGTCCGTACAAATAATTATACGAATTACACTTATAACATCATCTACTCTTTATTATAAGGAACATAGCTAGATAATTCATCTACCGAACTATAATACCGTAATAACTATTTTACAAGTATACAAGATGGAAAGAACAGCTTAAGACAGAGCTGGCTCTACACTCACTTATTGACTTGTAACTTTTTAAAATTTATATTTCAAAGAGAGATTTCAGTAGAGTAAAATAAAAAGTAAACTTGTTAACTCGTGTTCACAGAATTTTTTGCTCAACAAAGATAAATATGCACTACAAAATATATCATTAAAGTATAAATTATTATAAAAAAATCACATAAATTGATTTAGCTCCAAACTAAGTTCGAGACTTGTATTATGGGATATTATCTCAACGATGCAATGTTTTATAATAAATACATATATAGATAAATATCCAAGACCCAGGAGAATCATTAAAAGGTCATTTCCCATCATGACCTGACTGAGGAAAGAACCCGAGACCTCCTGATTTTCGGTCAAGTACGTTAACCGTTACACCACTGAAGTCGTCAAGTATATAACTATATTAAAACACATACCATTGCCAAATTAAAAGCATTTAGATGTGCCCTAGTTAAAGAGATTTAACTCAACTAATTCCAAATTCCAACAAGTTATTTCCAACTGAACGTGCAACTCATTGCAGAATTAGCCAACCGAGCATTTATCTCGCCGCGAAGTTGCAGTTTTCGAAGTGAGTGTAGTACGTGCTTGACAAAAACAATGCGATTTTTAGTAACAGTAAAAAACAGTCGATAGAATTTCTTTCATTAATTTATTTGTCATTATTTTCTAGTAAATAGTGTTGGACCTCTTTGTCAGTTGAAAATGTTTATAAGTTTTTAGGTATGTAAAAATAAAATACTCCTTTTAATAAATTTAATAATATCTATTTGAGTTTGAAGTCAGTTTTCGTGAAATCATAGGTTTGTTTTGACCCAACATCAATGTATGATATTCTATGTCATAAAAACTAAATTCTGAAAAAACTTGGACGCTCATCACCCTTTTTAAGTCAACCAAATCAAACTGTTATACATACTCGTGTCAGAAAATATAATTTGCCATTTTCAAAACATTATCATACGTATCTATTTGAGTTTATCAAAGCTGTTTCGCGATGCTGGTAGGCAAAGTTCCTAGTTTAAGTTGTGGGAAAATTTACCTGCGGAACTTATTTGACATAGTATAACACAAACAGATCTCGTCCCGTGTTTCGCGGGATCTCAGCGGGAGTTTGTACTTTGCAGAATTTCGTTTGTAATCTTATTTCGAGAACTACATTAGGTAGTGACAATGTGTTCCTGAAGATTCTCGCCGATGTTATTCAATATTTAACTTTCTTTCTCTTGATTTGATATCTGTAAAGAATTGTTTATGCGAGATCAGAAATCACTACTACTTAACTGATGTTGAAACTGTAAAGTAGCATTTTTTATTATAACAAAGATTTTTATGGATATATTCTACTACAGTTTCTTACAGGATTATATTTATCTCCTTTCAATAGGGCTTATTTATTATTCTGTTCTTAAAACACAGTAGAACAGGGCACAGAATAATATTTCCCGTAAACCCTGTGACGTCACGTAAAATAAGACAAGAGAAAATAAAATTCGAGCCAGCTAGCCGCAGACGAGGTTTGTTGAATTTTCTGCAAGAGAGGTCCAACCTGAATTTAATTAAATTGTTCTAGGAACAAAAACACAGTTTTTCACCACCCGAGTGGTTCGCTACTAGATTCGATCTTATAAACTCGTTATGTACAACAATACGAAATATTTACACTGCGACCTGATATAAACTTTAATTCTACCATTACGTATAGTGTTACTTTCAATATTTACAACATTGTCAATGTACAATCCGATTGGAGGAGATTACGAACTAAATATTTTTCTGAGCAATCAAATAATATCACCATCAGGGAATAGGTTGTTATTTTAATAAATACGCTTTTTTACTTTTTGCGTACAAAAAGTTTAAAAGGAATGTTTAAAGTTTTAAAAAATTAAGCTTAAAAATAAGTTTTAACATAAAAATTCTGTTTGTGACAGGCTTTGTTAATAAATATTTCATTCTTAACATGCGCAACTTATTTTATAACTAACATGCAATATTTGAATTGTTTTATGTTTGTTTTAAATATTTAATTTCTCATTTTATGTTACGGAACAGTTAAAAGATAAATTATTAAATTGTTTTTTGTAAAATTCCTTTCGTGAGTATCTGAGCACATGGCGTAACGTCATTGTAACATAGTACGAAGCATCATACTCGGAGAAGAATTAAATACTAATGAAAATAAAATAAAAAGAGCGTATTCGAACATTACAATAGTACATTTATCTATTAATTAAAATTACCCTAAGTATAGATCACGCATTTCGTTATCTTCTGATCATTTTCGTAACAATTGTTCTAACGATTTTAATGACTTCTAGTTTAAGTAATTACGCATCTTTAAGCATAGGAGCTTTCAATAGATAAAATAATGAATATTTAATAAAATTCCCATTGTCCAGCAGCTCTGTTATATTGACAGAAAACAATTTTTTCACTTAAACAACCTCAGTTTATAAGCTGTAGCATTTTCCAAAACAATTGGGAAATGCGATCGCTATTTAACTTTGTATTAGTACTGACCTCCTTAGTTTATCATTATAATTCATTCTAATAAAACAGTACTTTATACGTCTTTATTATAATTTTATTCAATATATAAATAATGCAAATATTCAAAATACCTGTAATAATTCATGCATTATTTTCTCTTCAACGAACAGAAATGGTTTTCATATTAAAATGCTGTCAAGTATTTCTTTATTTCAATAACAAATAATAAAACTTAATTCTGCCAACAAACGCATATTAAACCGTATCATCCAATTGAGTAAATAAGAAATTTGCGAAATGAAATTCAATTAAAGCTCCTATGGCATCCTCCTGTTAGTGAGGAAAGCCGATCATCTGCAGACGACCGAGGAGAGGAGGTACGTGACGAGCGCGCAGCTCAGCTGAGACGTGAGGTAGGACGAAGCTCGGTTGCTGGTCTGCATCGCCGCTGGGTGCTCGCCTGGGGAACAAAAATTGGGTGTAAAACTCAAGTTATGCATTTGTAATGTGCCCGCGGCTTCGCTCGCGTGGAATTTGGCCTGACACTTAGAACTATTCAAGAAAATTTGGTAATACGGTACATCATCTTTGTGTAACTCCTATTGTTTAGGCAGCGTACGCCAAAATATTATAGTTCTCAAAGGACAGATTTAATCCCGACTTAATTGACATGTATCGATATATTAAGATCAAAATTACATAAAATCTTTACAAATTGTAGCCTGTATGTTATTATGATGTATAATATATATTACTGTAAAGTTTATCTAAATTCATTCAAATCCCTTAAAGGCCGGCAACGCTCCTGTGACCCCCCGGGTATTGCGGGTGTCTATGGGCGGCGGTGATTACTTAACATCGCGTGACCCGCCTGCACGTTTGCCTCCCTCAGCCATAAAAAAAAAAATTCAATAGATTTTTCGTGAAAGAGTAACAAACAAACATATATCCTCAAAAAAGTATCGCGGTTCAATCCGCATTCCCGTGGGAATAACGGGATAAAATAAATATAGGGAAAGAGAAATAGAAAAATAACGATTCATAACTGTCAACATTTGGTCTACTTGTATAAAAACTAGATCTGAAGTACCCACCATTGAGCACATGAACGGAGACAGAAGCCGGATGCGCATTGTTCGGGACGCAGGTGTAGTTCCCGGAGTCCGAGAGGGCGGCCTTGGTGACGAGCAGCTTGCTGGTGGTGCCGCCTTCTGTCTTCTCCGTCTCCAGGCTGATGCCCCCGCGCGGAGAGTCGAAGTCCACTACCGAGTTGCCGTGGTACCTGATTCAGATAGTTTCACAATTGAGTTCTTCGTCAGGCTAAATAATAGGCTCAACAAAATTTCACGCTTATAACTTTTTATATTTTTATCCAAAAGAATATTCATAGCATTAGAAAAAAA
>JADGIL010024591.1:20663-37258 GCA_020352625.1 Cactoblastis cactorum | reverse complement strand
TTTTTTGTATTAAAGCTGACTTATGTGCGAGTGTTTTTAGACATGTTTGATGAAAATCGGTTGAGCCGTTTAAAAGTTGTGGGGAGTGAAAGTGGGGAGAATAACAGAATGTCTGCAAATATACTCGGATCGGGTCTCAAATGAAACTATATTTTTTACTTTTTAAAGGGAAATTACTTAAGTTCATGTGTCGGGGGTTTTTTAAATTTTTAATTTGAGTTATCTTTCATTTAAAGTTTAAAGATTTGGTTATATCCATTGTTCTTCAAATAACAGAAAAATCTTGTAAAAACAGAATAACAAATAACAGATAAATCTTGTTGTATTCCTTTTCATAAAAGTCTTGTATCAAATTCTGCAAGTGTTAAAAATCAGATTTATACATACAAAGTATGATGTGTTTTACTTATAAATTTTTATAAAACATCGAAATTATATTTTTTTGCATGTTTGTGTGTGTTTCTGTGGATATATTTATAATAAAATTGAGTTAATAACATACCATAAACACACGTCTTAAACTTTCTTTGGGGCTCACTCAATTTATGCGATTTGTCTCTGTAATAATTATAATTTGTTTAATATTATATTGAAAATAGAAAAATTCATTACGAAATATCTAAACGTAACGAAGACCAAATAGACTTAGTTAAGCTATTATTTTATATCGTAAATAAATATTTAGAGCAATTAACTAAACAGAAAATAATCAGATAGAAGGGATTATCATCTGACTGGATAGTCAGAGCACTTTTTGTTGCAATGTTTAGGAGTAAACATCACTATCTATAGTAATGTTATCAATTAAAGCATTACTCACGAACGCCATGTCTAAGCCGCAACTGTATGGTGACTAACTTTATGAGTAATTTTAAGTATGTCATTTTAACAACTGGTATCTGGATCATATTACGAGTATTTCCTATGTATGCTCGCAAAAATGATAGCCGATTGATAAACTCCCGGAACTGAGAAGACGTAATAATTCAACGCGATTTTTTACGTATTGAAAACTTTTATCCGTTTATTTGTTATTTCAACTTTAAAACGCAATTAGCATTACAAGTTTAATCTTATTATTAGATGTAATAAGATCTAACATTTCTTGCAACTAAAAAAATTAGGAAGGAACATTTATATACCTCTAGAATCTTATAAAGAGATAGTTCTTGTATTTCTGAAGTAAATCATGGAATGTGAATTGGTGATCATGAAATTACAAGTTAAACTTCTTACCAATTTATTTTCTTTATTATTTCAAATAAAAATCCTATTTCTATCCACCTGAGAAGTTAATATCGCGTAATATAAAAATTATAAGCTCCTATATCAACGAGGTGTGGCATTATCAACGCTGTGGTATCGAATGAGGCCACTCGGCCGGTAATCTCAGAGAAATATGAGGACTTTAATTGCTTTTACCACCGATACTAAAGTAAATCATAATTCAATTTATACTGGATCCTTTATCAATAACAAGCGACCGCCTCGCGGCTCCACCCGTTCTGTTCTGTTCCCATAATCATAATTTATGGGATAAAAAGAGACCTTTGTATAGGCTTCCTCGATAGACTATCTAACAGTAAAATAATTTCCCTTTTTATAATATATATTATTTATTTTATACCCTTTCTGTTTCATGTTGAACTTTGTGCATATACATACATGTTCCAATCAAGCCCTTATCTAGATGACATCATCGTTACAACTCTTTCAAGACAACATTACAAGAAAATAATGGAAAAAACATATAAATTAGTCATTTGAATCATTGTTTATTCATAATTTATGTATTAATATTATTATTCAATTCGTATAATGAGTGAAATACAGGCTATGGTTTTACCTCATCGCAAGTATGGGACTAAGGATGTTCTCAGAACCCATTGATTCATCACAGATGATGACCCAAATGAGGAATAATAGTAACACGCCTGAAACTAACTCCAAACATATCTTAAATATTTGCAATTTGTAAACCATTCACTAGTGCCCGTAAAATTTCAACAAAAAAAACAATGTTGCATAGTTTTTACGTTCTACTCATCCAGTCATACCATGTGTAAAATCGATTTGTTCGAAAATCTGTTTAAAATACTTACAATCTTGAGCGCTTTCACGACTATCGTCGCTATCGTCTGTATCGAGACCATTTTCACTTATTTCTTTTGCTTGCTGCTCACTTGTTTCAACTTTTACACTTTTTTCACTAGGACTTCTTTGTTTTATGTCCGTTTTTGTTCAAATTCCGGCCGTCACTGGTCGGACAACGTTATCAATATTATCAGTTGAAGGTGGTTTATCTTATCTTGTACACAGAATTTGTAGGGCAGGTTGCAATGTACCTGTTGTTTAAAAAATACTATGACACATTTTAATTCTTGTACTCTTGTATATAGGCATAGCAAAGGGGGTGTGGGGTGGGCCGTGCTCACCACAGAATGTTATGGCTCACACAGATATAGTTACACATTACAGTATCAGTTGCGGGATTCCAAGGCCATTCTAAGAAGAAGGATAGACTTATTAAGAATTGGTAGGATTGGTAATATACAGATATATTGACACGTAACCAATCTATCGTCTTACCTACATATAAGAAAGTTAGAAGCCCTCTTTTTTATCGCTGTTACATCATTCCATACTGGGCCCCTTGCTGTAAAATATCTCTAGATACGCCAAGGTTCTTGCATTTGTTTGCGCATGTTATCTCTTACTATTCTATGATTAAAAGAAACTTTGCACTACTAAAAAACCTTATACTACTTGATTTAAGAATCACTGCAAATGTTACTTTCCCTGTATATTCAAATTATACTACCATTAACATTATTATGATTAAAATATATTCGTCGTTTATAAAAATCATAATCGAATATTTTTTTACGTACTTATTGTTGGAACTATCAGAATTATGAGTAAAGTCTACAAAAGTTATTAGTTGAAATTAAAATACTATCACAAAAAATTTAAGGGCCTTACATTTTACTTGCACATGTCAAAATTCTAAGTATCCTAATTTCTAAACCATTTTCTAATGCCCTTTTGGGCCATACAAAGGTCTCGAAACTATGCCAATAGGCCACATTGTATGCTAAATACCACTGTATATCTGGTTAGAACAAAACCGATGTTTGTGACACCGTAGTTAAAATCATTACAGTACCAATAAATATTTGTTATATTGTCAATTTCTTTTTTTTATGAAAGAGGAAGGCAAACAAACAGGCGGGTCACGTGATGTTAAGTGATCACCGGCTCCCATAGACATCTGCAAGACTCGGGGGGTCACAGAAGCATTTAAGGGATTTATACGCTTTTTTCTTGATGGTTCTGATGGCGTATTAGTCCGGAAATACCACTGCAGGCAGTTCGTTCCACAGTGTGATCGTACCTACGTTCTATAAAAAAATACAAAAAATATATATACCGAAATATCTCTTGGCATTCCTTATTTATAAAATAAATAAATCTAGTACTTAGCTGAAGTACGTATGAGTACACCAACTTTTGCGCCACTCATATATAAAAATTGTTAAAAATTCCAGGAACTCGGTCTTGACATCACTGATGAACAGATAGCGGAGATGGAAGCGGCCGTCCAAGACATCGACTTCGCTTCAGCAGCGGAGCACGAGAAGAAAGTGCGCCACGACGTTATGGCGCACGTTCATACCCTCGCCGAGAGGTACGGACGGTCCCAGGTTCATTTCTTGCTGAGTTTTTAGATCAATATATGAACAGCCCACCGCTTCCGATGATGGAAATTATCATGAAGGAAACCTGCATTATTGGTCAAATTAATGATGACAGTAGTACATAGTGTATTACAAGTAGCCTTTAAAGACGCCTTCAGGTGTCTGGAGTTTGACTCTGATGATTAATATTTAGATCACTTTAAGGGCAAATCACTTAAATTTAATTAGCTTTAATGTAAACTTGAAACTAGTGTTGTGGGATTCTAATAACGATGATAATAATAAATAAATAATAAATATTTATTGTATTAAAAAGCAACTTAATAACAGTTAGTATTTTTTATTTTGTTTTAAGACTATTTTCAATAAGTATGGTTTAAGTATATCTAACAAATTGATAAAAGACTTGTAAATTACCGTGTTAAATCCCAAACCTAAAACTATGATAGATTTTGTCTAAAATGTACCATAAAATGTATTGATTGCGAGATAGTCAGAGATCATTTTTACACCCATAGTTAAACATCTTTTGCCTTCAGGTGTCCTCGTGCAGCTCCGATCATCCACCTCGGAGCCACGTCGTGCTACGTTGGAGACAACACTGACCTCATTGTCCTTAAACATGGATTGGATTTGCTGCTACCTAGACTGGCTGCTATCATCAGCCAGCTAGCCAAATTTGCTGATGAGCACAAGTAAGTTCATTAAAATTCAGCTAACTTGCGGTAGTTAATAGAAATGGAAAACTTGAACAGCGAAAAACAATGTTTATGTTATAATTATCAAAATATTTTCAATATATCGTATTGATAAAAAAAAATATTGTGCACCTATAACATTCTTCAAATTAATATTGTTTATATATTTTTTTAAATGTATTATTATGTGGGCTTAATTAAAAGAACTAACAGGCACTTTTGTTTACAGCTTATTGTAACATTATAATTTTGTTTTCTATTTTTACCAGTATTCTTGTGTGAATATACTGACGTATTGTATTTTCTATTTTCAGATCCCTTCCAATGCTGGGATTCACCCACCTCCAACCAGCACAACTCACTACAGTAGGGAAAAGAGCTTCGCTTTGGATAAGTGATCTCTTGATGGACGAGCGCGCCCTCTCCCGGGCCAGAAATGATCTCCGGTTCCGTGGAGTTAAAGGTACCACTGGCACTCAAGCTTCTTTCATGCAACTCTTCAAAGGAAACGGGGAAAAGGTCCGAGCTCTAGACAAAAGAGTTGCTGAATTAGCTGGATTTGATAAACGTTATATTGTTACTGGACAAACGTATTCCAGGAAAGTAGATTTAGAAGTAATTTCTGCCCTATCAAGTCTTGGAGCAACAGTCCATAAAATGTGTTCCGATATTCGTCTGCTTGCTTCTCGTAAAGAGCTGGAAGAGCCTTTCGAGGCTTCTCAAATTGGATCTAGTGCTATGCCTTATAAAAGAAACCCAATGAGATCTGAACGATGCTGCGCGTTAGCTCGTCACTTAATCACGTTACATTCCAACGCTGCCAACACCCATGCGGTGCAGTGGTTAGAGAGAACTCTGGATGACTCGGCCAATCGTCGTATTACTCTGGCTGAAGCCTTCCTGACAGCTGACGCTACTTTGCTTACACTTCTGAATATTTGCCAAGGATTGGTCGTGTACCCTAAGGTGATAGCTAGATACATCGCGCAAGAGCTGCCATTCATGGCGACTGAAAATATCATCATGGCGATGGTACAGGCTAGCGGTGACCGCCAAGTTTGCCATGAGAAGATAAGAGTACTCTCTCATGAAGCAGGGGCTCAAGTCAAGCAACATGGCAAAGATAATGATTTGATTGATCGCGTCAAGAAAGATCCCTACTTTGCTCCAATAATTCCGCAGTTGGACAAAATCCTAGATGCTTCTACTTTTATTGGAAGAGCCCCTGATCAAGTTTCCGAATTCATTGAAGAAGAAGTGGAGCCTGTGCTATCTAAATATAAAAGCTGTCTTGATGAATGCCAGAAACCAGTTACTTTAAACATTTAATTCGTTCCTTTTTGAGTAATAAGCCTAATAGTGATGAGTTCTTATAATAAATTTAATTTAATAATCTGCCTCAAATTTTTGTTGTTGAAATATGCGGGATGTAACAAAAATACTTTGTTAAATAAAATGATATATTTACAAGTATAGCATTATTTCTACATTAATTTTAGGAAGTAAAGACACTAGATATTTTACATAACGTAACATGCTAGATGAACTAGGAAATGGTAACTCAAATTTGTTGTTTGATGCTGACAATGGTGCTTAGTAAGCTAAAAGCAAAAAGTATGAAAGTATAATAAATAACTATAAAATATCAACAAATTGTTCAAATAAATAAGCTTAAAAATTAAAGAAGAGAGACAAACCAACATTATTATTTCGTTCATAAGACAATTATACAATTATTCGTGATAGTTTATCACAATTTTGATGGCACGAACGAGATTCGAAAATATATCCTATTTATATTATACAGTATTCGTAAGAAGTGTGTCGCCTTGGCAAGCGGGGCCCTGGCTGGGCCAGTTGCAAGCACCTAAAGTAGGATCGAAACTCAATTGAACTGGACAATTGAAAACATGAAGTGTGAATCTTTGTTTAGTACAATCCCATCTGCAAGCGTAGAACTTGTTACATTGTTTTGGATGACGGAAAAGACCAGCTCTCTGACAGTCTACAGAACCCTGCAATGTTTCGTCTCTGCTCCTCCATCCACCAGGACCATAACGATCAAAAGCTTGCGAGTTGATAATGGTTTTAGCAGATTCGGTTTTTACGGCCTCTGTAGGAGCTACTTCTTGATTCAATAATACAGTTTTGTAAGTGGGAGCGACAGTAATGGCCTTAATTCTTGGACGGATTTTTAGTGTTTTTTCTGATGAAGATATCACAGCTGGTGTACTTGATATGTAACTCTCGGAATATAATGCATTATTCCTGTTTGGTAATAATTCTGATTCATAATTACTAGATTCTTGGTATTCTTGATAATAAGATTCATCAGGAACGATGATTGGATTGTACGTTGATGTAATGATTGGATCAGATTGAACAAGAGATGCCGATGATTTTCTACCAAACTGATCATTGTTTATATCTCCTCGACCAGAGTCATCATAGTCATTACTATAATCGTCGAATTCTTGTTGTATTTCAACATTCGGTCTCTTTCCTTTTAGAACAAGAACTGGTGACTGACAGCTACAAACAGCCCCAAGTTTTCTAACCAAAAGTGGGTTGAAGTCATTAATTTTTGTAACAACAGCTACCTTGGGTTTCTTCCGTCTAACGGGTACTGGAGTTACTTCCACAATTTCTTGTTTAAGCGGTGAGTAAGTTGGCGACACTATCTTTGGAGATAACGAATATGACTCGGAGCTAGATATAATAGGTTGATAAGATGAAGTAGACGCTAACCTATCATCTGAACCAACAGTACTAAATTCTGATTGTAACTTAGCAGTTTCCACAACTATATTCTGTTTCCTATAAATTTTAGACTCCTCAGTTGGTGGCAAATATTCTGGAGCTTGATATTGTGTAGAGGATTCTATACTTGTGTATGGAGTATTAGTGCTAGACACTACTATTGGCTTTGAAGTAGTATAAGAAACTTGAGAGACTAATCCAGCATCAGGCCCAACTGTCCCAAAACCAAGCAAGTTTGATTTTGTATTCTGAACGACAATGTTTGATTTTCTTTGTAATGGACCTGATGTTGAGACCGTATATTCTTGGTAGGGGTTATATCCAAACTCAGCATTATCCTTGTATCCGAAACTTTCAAAGTTTACTATTTGGGCATCGCTTTCTTTTGTGGGTGGCAAATATTTTGGAATATATTCCGTCGTTGACTTAACAAACACTGTAGGTTTTTGGGTATTTGACTTATAAATAGGTTTTCGTGTTGCTGGAGGTAAGTAGGTGTTTTCCACTCTAGGAGATACATAATTGGTGGTGCTGTACTCAATATTTACTTTAGGAGATTGGGTCACAGGAGGCAAATATTCTTTTGAAGCCAGTGGCACATGTTCATTAGTTGCTGGAGGTAAATATTCCTTTGTCGTAAAGACAGTTGAATAGCTCGGAGTATACGTTGATGAGACTATTGGAGTAATAGTAGAGGCTGGAGGTAAGTACTCTTGAGCTTTGTAACCGTCTTGAATTTCAGGAGAGTCATATGCAACCTTTTTGTATTTTGTTGTTATAGTAGTACCAGGAAAAGTTGATAGGTGAATAGATTCCTTTCTAGGTTGAGAAATATGTGATGTGCTAAAGGAAACTTGCTGAATAGGCTGAAATTTCTTGATTTCATATTCTTGAGTGTATTCGATTGGATTATATTGAATTTCTTCTTGAGCTTTATGAGTTACTGAATTTTGTTGTTGAACTATTGGTGGAGAAATCGAAGAAACAACGGAGTAGGATTGTTGATGATCAGTTTTCGATGGAATATATTCTTGAGACTTATACAAATCAATTTGTTTTGGAGTTCCATATTCGCTATAATGTTCTTCGTAAGCTAGCGTTGACGGAGTTGTTGAAACAAATACTATGTCTTCACCAGTATTATGCTGATTTCTTACATTAGATTGATGGAATACTTGATGAGACACAATACTAGCATCAGAGTATGACTTTTGAGCATTGTATTCTACGTTTTCTCTTTGAATTTCTGGCTCGCTGTAGGAATATCCTCCTTGATTAAACTGGGAATAAGATTTATGACCAATAGATTCATATTTCACGGGTTGACTTATATGAGTGACTTCATGTTTATGTTCAGCGATCGGTTGATAAGTTTGCGTGTAAACAGCAGCAGTTGGTTGAACATATGAAGTCGGTGTAACATTTTCTGTGTATTTCAATATAGGGTTTTCATAAACTGTAACAGCAGGCTGTTGGAATGAAACTTCTACTTTAGGTGTAGATGAAACTGGAACATAGTTTTGAGGAACTCTGTGAACAGTTTGCTGACTGTAAATCTGTGGCTTGTAAGTTGACACGACTTCTGAGGCTGGTGTTGAAGCCACTGGTGTAGAATATTGATATTCTGGCGATTCTTCAAATTTAATATCAGGTTTTTTGTACTCATAACCTGATTCAGATGATCCATGAGTATAAGTGTTAACTTTACTAGCTTCTACTTTATGTAATGTTTGGTGACTAAAAACTTGAGGTTGGTATGTTGATACGATAGGTTTTACTTCAATAGCAGGCTGAGCAGTAGTGTAAGTGATCTCTGTTTTTGGTTGCACATAAGAAATACTGGATTGGTAACCGTTGCTGCCAGCATTTGACGAAACATAGTCTTTCCTACCTTCTGATTTATGAATAGTCTGATGGCTATAAGCATGAGTCTTATATGAAGGTTCTACATAAGTCGCAGGAGTGACATTTTTATTATAAGTCAAAACTGGGTTTTTATACAAAGAAACCGCAGGCTGATATGCTATTTCGACTTGAGGAGCAGATGTGGATGAAACAGGGAAATAGTTTTGAGTCTCAATGTTATGAACGGTCTGGTGACTAAAAGTTTGTGGTTTGTACGTAGAAACTGCTGGGGTGGGAGTTGAGTACTCATACACTGTCTTTGTACCATCTTCAAATTTCACAGCTGGCTTATTGTACTCGTATCCAGATTCAGAGTTCCCTTGCGAGTATGTTTTTACTTGACTAGCATCAACCTTATGCAGTGTTTGATGACTGTACACCTCAGGTTGGTAGGTAGATATAACTGCTGATTGGGGTGTAGCATATTGTAATACAGACTTTGGATTTTGGTATTCATATCCGGTATGCTGAATTTCAATGGACGGTATATTCACCTTACTTGTTTCAACTTTATGAATTGTCTGATGACTATAAGCATGTGGTGTCGCTTCTGTGATGGAGGGTCCAGTAGTATAAGCAACTATCTTTTTAAATTCAGGCTCTTTTACTGGGATAGCAGTTGAGTAATCAAATCCAGCTGACCCAATACTATGTAATGTTTGTTGATTATGACTAAATCCTTGTGGTTTGAATGTAGAAACTGCGATTGCAGGAGCACCAGTTGTATAAGTTAAGCCATCTTCAAATTTAATACTAGGTTTAGAATATTCGTATCCAGATTGTGATTTCTCCGCAGAAGATTGACTAGCTTCGTATTGATTTACATTGTTATTCTGACTTGCATAGTTCACAGCTTGATTATAATTGGATACTTCTACTTTAGGCGTAACATATTGCTGAACAGCTACAACAGCTGGTTGGACATAAGTCACGGCAGGGTTATTGATACCAAACACTTGTTTTATTGTGGATTTTGGCTCTTCTGGAACAAATGTAGTCTTGTATGTAGTCACCGGTATAGCTGTAGTGACAGCGAAGGGGGTAGCTGTAGTTGGGACACCAGAAGAAGTTGGTGTAGTTACGTAACTATAGCCGTCTAAGTTGTGATTGTCAGTTCCTACGTGGCTTATAGATACAGCTGGATGATTGACATAAGATACATGACCTGAATGCAAAGTGTTTTGACTGATTTCACTTGCAGATTTTGATGCCGCATTGTATTCTCCTTGATAATTGAATTGATCATGATACTCTGCGTCAACTAAAGTAGTTTTTCCTACTAATCCTACATTAACAGCTCCAGCGGTTAAAGTGTGCGATGAACCAGTATATGCTTTAGAATCGCTTAAGTAATTTCCAGTATTTTCACTACTATAGGCACCGTGCTTTACTTCGATTGACTGTGTTGATTTTCCTCCAGTTCTAAATGTACTGGCTCCACTGCCTATATGACCTTCAGCTCTGTAGACTCCGGCTTCGTATTGTCCTGAATTTTTATTTGAATTCGAAACTGAATAATCAGCATTATAAGAACCAGAATTATCGGCAGCATATGCATTGGAATATTGCCCATTATTGGAGTATCCAGATGCAACATATGCTCCTGAAGCATCTGCGTTATAACCAGAATTGGAAGAAATACTTTGTACGTATGCTCCTGAACTGTCCCCTTTGTATGCACCGCTTGAATAATCTGATTTTACATATGAAGCAGAGTTATCCTCTCTATAACCGTTATTGGAATATCCGGATTGTGAGTAGAATCCAGAATCGTCGCTTTTATATCCATTGTTATAGCCTGATTCCACATAGGAACCCGAGTTATCCGCCACATACTGTCCGTTATTTCCTGCTTTATATTGTTCTTGATAATCGCTTTGAGAATTGGAATCAGAGTATTTTCCAGTATCATAGTAGTCATTAGTTTGTTTATATCCTTGGTCATCATGAATGTAAGGCTGTGCTGGCGCATCAATATGCTTATAAGGCTCTGCATAATCTCCTGAAGGATCATGAATATAAGCACCAGATTCATTGTCTTCGTAATGATTATTATTTTCAGTTCCTGAATATGAAATGAAACCATTATTTTGACCGCCGTTTTGGTGTAAATTCGCGTTGTAATTATTTTGACCTTTAAGTTTAGTAGGCAACCTGTAGTCGCCTAATATGATTGAACCACTGGTATATTTCTTTGGTTGTACTAATCCAATATTTACGTTTAATGAACCTAAGTCACCATTTTGATACGCTAATCCATTTTTGTTTTGTGCGTGGGAAAGGCCAAAATCGTGTTGGCTATTGGCCAATTCCTGAGAAGCTATAAAGTTATCATTCAAGGTGTCATCTTTAGTCAGGAATCCATTCTGAATTCCGACCAAGTTGTTTAGGGAGGCTCCGGAAACGAGACTCTGATGCGCGGCGACATTGATGGCGTCTGCAGTCTGACCTTGGAATCCTGTAAGCAAAGTATCAAAATTATTTTGATGCCAACTCCTATTGAATGAATGTATTCGAAGTCACTTATTGTCTTGATAATTCTAGAATAGTTACTATCTGCTTTTATATTTCTATATGTTTGATTTCTGTTTGATTAATTCACTTATTTATTTAAAAAAAATAGTTTATTAGGTCACTGCTTTCTACAAAATATAACAGGTTATGGAACCTTCTTTAAGGAAAAGTATTTTTGAACTAAAAGGCTTTGCTTTTTCATAACAATAAGGTTTAACATCTAAATAACACTAAATGGAGAACATACTATTTTATAAATAGACATTAGATATTCAAATAAGAACTAAATATAATTCAAATATTGTCAACAATACTAGATTACAAAGACATTAATTTGTTGGCCATATTATTACTGTTTATATAAAAGGGACTTAGATCAAGAAATTAAGAACAAGATTCACAGTTCCGAACAAAATCAAACAAAATAATTATCATCCTCATTTCAATAAAAATTAAACTACTATGATTATTTCGCCAAAGTTCAATTTCCAGAATCGTGTATTAGAAAATTAGTTTTAATGTACACAAGTTGAAACCATGTCAAACTAACGAGACTAGTTGAAGTCTGCTCATTTATAAGCAATGAGAAGTATTTTGCCGAGGAAAATTTTGCGGGATTGTTAGTCAAAATCAAAAAGTTTTATTTAAGTAGGCCAAATGTTGGCACTTTTGAATCGTCATCATACTATTTATTTGTTGATTGCAAAGCTACAAACTACCAGCGTACCAAGAACACGCCGAAAGAAATTCAGCAGTATTGGTCCCTACAAACCTGAAGTGCCGCAGACAAATATTTAGAATTATAACAAAAAAAAAAAAAAGTAACACAACAGTGAGAAAAAAATAAAGATTAAAATACATAATTAAAATCAAGCTGGGAGTGTCCTGTGTTGTATAAACTAAGGTATTAATGAGGAAAAATGATATTATTTCCAAGCGTTTAGGCTAATTGCTTATCATGAAGAGAAATATTAACCAGTAAGAGTAGCAGCGGAAAATCCATGGGCTTCGGCCTCGTAGCGAGCGATGTTGCCACAAGCGGGTACCAGCCAGGGCCAGTCGCACTTGAGTTTCTCAGCATCAAACCCGAGACCGAACGGACAGCGGAATTCGTACGCGGTTAGCGGGGCCTTCCCGTGGTCCAAGCAGGCGAAAAACCAACGACAGTTCTCGGGGTCAGCGTAATAACCTGGAAAAAAATTAGAATCTGATAAATTTTATTTTCGCGAGCGAAATATAAAACAATTCTGGATCCTTATTTCCTTTTTATTTCATTTTTTCAATCATTTATTAAAGGAAATATAAGATAAACCTAAATATTTTAATGCAACTAAATTGGTATATGAAATAAACTTAAAATCCTTATTTTATATGTCGACTTTATTATACGAATAATAATTGTTTATTTTCTTGTGAAGAATAATCTTAATCGGGGTACTTCATCAGTGTACTTAATGGTCCCAAATAGACATTTGAGACCATTTTATCCAGTACCACGAAAATCAATAACACTACATTTTATTATAATTTTAGTGTGGTCATAAATCAGAAATAAATATTATTCTATCACGACCTAACCCGTTATCGAACCTTCTCTCGATATAGAGGCAAGACTACCAACGCGTCACCAAAACTCCCGACACAATATCAAATTTAACTAAGAACACTTTCAATAATAACAAGAAAAGAAATATTCAAACCGTTTCACCCGTTTGAGAGAATTACACACACACACACACAAACACGTCAAACTTATAAACCCCCCCTTTTTGCATCAGGGGTTAAAAAAGAGATGAGTTAGTAGAGTATTAGTACCTTCATGTTCAGGGCAGATAAACCTGGTCGCCGGTACTGGGGCGATCTCCGAAGAGCCGGGACAAGCCTGCGAGTCCGGTAGGCTTCCGGGCCACACGCACACTTCATATCGGGCGTCGAACGCGAGACCCGCTGGACAGTCGAACTCGAATACCTGCCGGTATTTGACCAAGCTCAATTGACAGAACAGAGACCATAGACATGTGATAATCCGAATATTAATTCGGAGACTATACGCTCATGTGACACCCCGGGTGTTGCAGGTGTCTATGGGCGACGGTGATTACTTAACATCACGCAACCCGCCTGCTCGTTTGCCTCCCTCTGTCGTAAAAAATATATATTATTTCTGAAAATTGTCATGGCCCTGGATCAGATATTTTTGAATATTTATGAAAAGCGTACTTAACTGATAATGTCGTTATCATTTATATTAGTCTAAATACAATCATATAATATAATACCCAAAAATAATATAAACATTATTAAAATAATAACTTATATAGACAATATTATAATGTTTAAGAACGAATTATTTACACACGAACTTGTTATCTTTTTATGCATCGGTTATAATCGTTCTGATCGTAGTAAAACACTATTGTATTCAATTAACACGGGAATATTTGAGTTGTACATTGTTAGTACATTCTACCTCCATGGAGTTATATTTGTATACGCCTGAGCTCCTACGAACTAGTAAAAGCAATATTGTATATAACAAAGAAAGCAAACATTGCTTATAGTAATGGAAAAGTAACCAAATCTTACGGTATATTCCGGGGAGAGTTGATCAAACTTGACACAGCGGTAGAACCGAGCGCAGGAGCGGGGGTGCACGAAGTAACCCTGGCGAGAACACGAGAACTCTGTCCTGGTATCCTGGAAATTATAATGTTTATTTGAAACTATTATGTTTAGTTCTTTAATTTTCAATAAGAAACGTCAATGTCATTTGTCGCCGCGCTTTCTCCCAGTGATTGAATTTGCAATTCTTTGTACTTGCCGTTTAGTCTACCTAAATAAAAGGATTGAAAGTCAATACAATCTTTGAATTACTCCGTTGAATACAATAGAAACAAAAAGCAACATCATTATACTGTTTTGTAATTACCAAGCGCCTGATATAAATGTAATGAAAAATACCTATATTGCATCATATACGAAAGTAAATCTATATGCAGAAGTGAACTTTTTAAGTACGATGTTTTTCAGTAATGATTTATAAATTTTGCAATCGAAGAACAAAAAATTTATAGGGCAGGGGTTGGTAAAATTTATGAAATAATTAAATAAGTTATTATAAAAGAAAAGCTTTTAAGTTAAAGAAAATATAAAAATTTGAATAATCCTATGCGTTTTCTATTTATTGTTAAAATCATAATTGACAGTAAAACAGAATGCCTACAAATAATATAACTATAGATTTGACCCACCTCTCTAATAGAGTGTATGACGCCGTCGGAGTCGACGACCTGGGTGATTCTGTACGGAGACACCTGAAGAGCGTCCAGCACGCGCGCATGGCTCGGAGCTGACAGGATTTCATGCTCCAAAGACCTGGAATTCAATGCCGAGATTAGCAGACTTTGAAAGAAGAACACGCCGAAAGAAACTCTGCAGTATAAACTAGATCTGTATTTTCAAACATATCGTGGTCATCACAAGATCCTGTCAATTATCATACCTCAGAACAGCAGCCCTAGGCGCCCGACTCTGTTGGTTGAGCACCTTCATCAGCGAAGCCCTGAGAGTTGGCCCGCAAGGAGTCTCCACGTCGTGCTCAGTCCTCACCAACGCCAGGCCAGCTAGCCCGCGCACCCGGGCGTACTTGCCTTTCACGTCCACTGAGGAGGCGTCTTCAAAGGATATCCAGGTGGTGTTCCTAGGTACAACGATTAAATAAAAATTGATGTTAGAGAAATTGAAGACTGCGATTTTTATTTCGATGACTTATGTAAATGATTCTATTGTTAAATACAAAGACCTTTACTCCTGTTTACTCCCTAGGTGTATAATCTACTATTAACGGTTTCTCACAATACACCACTTTTTACTGCAATACTGCGGTGACCGTTTCGTTTATAATAGCTATTGAAGATCTCGAAAACTTAACACAGAATAAACAATAGCTTACGAACAAAACGGTGTTGGACAATTAGCTCGAATATATTAGTGATTGTGAAACGATACAGTGCCACTATTGTGCTATTGACGGACTTCACCCAAGTATGAACGGAATACATAACACAGTCAGACATTTTGAAGGACCTAGCTATAGTTATTTTATGATGGTTTATATACATATCTAATAATTTTTCGTATTTTGAAAGAATTTAAATCAAGCTTATAAAGTCTCGACTTAATAAAACAATATAAACATAAATAATTATTTCTTAAGTTTACGCGAATATTAGACATTGAAATGAAACAAATTTAACGGATTTTATCGCAGTGGAAATGAAGATGGATGCTGGAAAGTATCCGAAACGTCGGAGCTCAATAAATAGTTACACATAAAGAAATCAATCTAAAATCTTAAAACAGTATAAATTCCTTTTTTTCATTTAGTTGTTTCATTTGAATTACGTTTTGGTCGTTTTTATTTAACAATTTTAGATATTTAACTTTATATGGGTAGTTAAGTAAACAAGATTTCATGATTAAGAGAAAATACATTTAGGTACTTTATACGTCTTTATGAATATGTAAATTAAGGTTTGTCCACAAAATTCTACAAATTACAATTTTTTTATATTTCTCTATTAGTAAATAGGTATATCAAAAATACACAAAATATCAAAAAAAAACACGCCTTTAAACGTATAAAAGAAAATTCACTCACTTAAAAGCGTAAGGCGCTGAGAGATCTTGGTCCCTCTCCAAGGTCCACCTTCCCTTCTGCAGCATACGGCATAGCTCCGCCTGATCCATCTCTTTCGGCTGGTCTTCCAAAGTAGGGCTGCCGGGTGTACTTAGGGTTTCATTTTGGAGTGTGAACTTGAGGGCTGTAGCCGGAAGGCTGATAACTACCTTCGACGCTGGCACGCCGAGACCGATCACCAGGTCTACCACGGAATCCTGGAATCATTAGTATTTTAAATCTTTATTTCTTAACTGATACATAAGTAAGTCATTTTATCAAAAAATTAAGTACTTAGATTCCAATAATAGATAAAGTGTTGTAGTGGTATGGAGCCTGCTG
>JADGIL010024591.1:0-20569 GCA_020352625.1 Cactoblastis cactorum | reverse complement strand
TTGCAGTTGTCTATGGGCGGCGTCGATCACTTAACATCGCGAGACCCGCCTGCTCGTTTGCCTCCCTCTGTCATAAAAAAAAGAACTTTTGTGTCGTATTATGTCAAAACCATATGTTTTATTTTTTATTATTTGAATACAGAAATTTGTAAATACTAGCCGCCCGACCCGGCTTCACAGGGGCTTAATAAAAATTCAATAACGTAAAGTATGTTCATCACAGAAAATCTATAATTCTAATGGTGAAAGAATGGTCCAATAGTTCCAGAGCCAATTCAAACAAACAAAGCTTACCTCTTTATTAGTATAGATATAGGTTTAGAGTTAGCCCCAAAGTAAGTTCGAGACTTGTGTTATACTACACTACAAGACTATATTTTACAAATACGTATCCAAAACCCAGGCTTATCAGAACATATGTGCATATTAAGGGGTCTTAAAGATTGATTTCAACTTTTTGAAGTTAAAATGCACTTGACTACTTATTCGTACATCGTCTATGCATCATGCGTTCCAGTTTAATATATGTCTTTTTTTGATGGAACGTATAAGGTCATAGAAGATCCGACAACGCTTTAAACGGCATAAAGATTCACCTGGCTTACGACCCAGATACCAAGATAGACTTATCGCCTAATTACAATCAAGATACAACTATAAATCTAAACAGTTCACATTTTTTATAATACCCGTTTGCATTCACCGCCAACATATTTGAAATTATAGTCACAACTGTTTAAAATGTACCTTCGTATATGGTTTTATTGTTAGACTGTGATTTAGCTCAACAATTTCCTTTCTTGTTTCCTTATTTTACAAATTCTTTTCCAATCCGCCATTCATCATATCCTTTTCAAAACCTTCTTGCCTTTTAACAGCCATATACATATCTGTTACTGACACTTTTCTTTTGCTACTGATTCTTTCTTCTACGCGTTCATTTTTACTTATTTATGTTGCGAAATTACAAACATAGAACACAAGAAATATATAAAACATTAACTTACAAACTTTACTTATATGTTACTTAATACTTCAATAGTACCTCAGATGACATCAAAAGAGCTAGGACATAAGTAAATAGCAAGGCGTGTAATTTACGTGTGTTTGTGATATATTAAATAAGCATTCTTTCTTTCAAAGAATTATAATGTTTTGAACTGAAAACATACTTATATATAGAGAAAAATATAAAGGTAAGTATATATTTACCGTATTCATCATATCCCACATGCCGCTAAGGCGACTAGGGTGATACGTCATCTTCTTCACCTTAACTAAGGCGTGGGTTTGTACCATCATGAGGTCCGCCTTCCTCATCAGAGCCCTGAGGTCGTAGTACTTCGCCAGTAGCTCAGGATTGGCAGGAAGGGCCAAAAATAAGGGCCCTCCGCCTGAAGAGCTGATGATGGAGCGAGCAGCATCCACCGTCTCCTCAACCTTGGTACGATTGAGCGATTTGTGTGCATCGTGGATTTCCAGACCTTGGAGGTACTTGGACTTGAGAAATTTGCGGATATCCTGAAAAAAAAATTTTTTTTTAAATTTAATCTTCAATTATTAAATTTTTTTTTTTCGCGATTCTCGAGGTTGATACTTATACGTTATTATAATCATAATAATGTGTATTGTACAAACAATAGTTCCAATATTTTGGTTTTGAGAAGAAGCGTTGATGTCTTTTAGTTGTACGGAATTTAAAATATTACCAACAGTTTGGATTTATTTTTATTATTATAGTAAAGTATAATAACTTGTTGGTAACAAGTTATTTATTTATTACATTGCGCATTTTAGAAATGTATTTACTATATTGCTGAAATTCTTATCAAAACAGAAATAAATTAGAAAAATATAACTATAATAATTTGAGATTACATTTATTTAAATTAAATGTATAATTAATAATACATAAACTCATATATTTATAATTCTCCGCCCCCCCCTTTAAAGTGTAAAATTATTATAAGTAACACGAAAAAAATATATATATATATATATATTAAAAGTATTGCATTGTGAATTACAAAATTAATTATATAATGTCTTATCACAGCCATATTTTAGGAACTTGACATTGGCACATAACGAGCTAAGTACATACACCACCCACTTTCCAAAAAGTGGCTTACGCAAAGCAACCTTCGAAGTGGAGCTAATATGTAGATCATCAGTTTTATTGGAACAGGTTGTGCGTTTGCGCAGGTACCTACTGGGCGACATTGACGCGCAGTAAGCTATCCTTCGCGAGAGAAAAATGGCGTAACATAGGAGTGTCGGTACAGACATACAGAGCATATAAGTTTATATAAAAATAATCGGTTTTAGACCTTTAAAAATCTACAGTGGAAACGAGAAATCATAATCTTGTTAAGAAATTAAACCTATAATGTTATTTTTTCACGTCAGTATTAAATACTACCAGCTTTTTTCCACTGCTAGGAAGAAACCTCGAAAGAAATGCAGCAATTTTGATCCCTGTTACATAAACCAGATGAGCTTGAACTTTTTAGTGCATGTTCTGGTTTTATTTGGGAGAAGTGAAATTAAACATTTCCAAATAGATTTCCTACATTATATGAACCTTAATTTAAAATAATAAAATTTGCCCAGAACACGATACAAGCTACCTATTAATTAAAAAAGCCAATAAGCCCACAGGCCTATTTAAAATAATTGTCCTCTCAAGTTACCACCATATTTAGTTCTTGTGTAGGATAACTCGATAACTCTCCATAGAAGGTTCTTTAAAAAACGCCGATGCGTCGTTAAACTACCTCTAAATCTATATTCCAAACTCAATAAACATTAAGTTACTCCTACATTATTAATTAGATATCTGATTATGGCTGCTCAAACCCTGATAAATCTTTTTTAATGATAGTCTGTTTGGTTGTAATTTGAAATGTTAAAAAAGAGTTTATTTTTTAGTAATGTTTCAAACTTTTAGCATATTAGAACCAAAGCTGAAAACTATATCTACACTAGAGGGCACGGAGTTTTGCCATAAAAAAAGTTAATACAGGCATAGTAAAGTCAACAACATAATTAAGTATGCAGAAGAGAAAAATACTTTATTTCCATATTACACTGCATAATAAATTAGTAGAACATAATATACTTAAATCATTTTGTTTGTAGTGGGTATACTTTTATACGGGGAAAACCTTAATGTATGTAATACTACTAACCCGCATACTTTATTTTGTGGTTACAGTCATCAACTTATCAGCCATTAGTAGATTGTAATATATATGTAGAAGAGGTGAGTAACCGAAAATAACCTCTCAAAAAATGACGGGAAACCCCATTATATTCGGACAAGGACAAACAAACATTATGACGACTAAGTTTGCAATTTCTATGTCCAACACGATACTACCAATATAAAATTTAAAATATCTGGATAAAATACGATTAATGAAAATATAATACTTAACAAAAATTCATCGACATTTATGATAACACGATCGAATGAAAGTTGACAAAACAAATGAAAATCCACTAAAATCGCATTAAAGTGTATCAAACAAAATCGACTAAAATCATATGAAAATCTTTATAAATCAATAGCTGAACCTATTTCAAATGTTGACAAGCTCTTTCTTATATCTTATGTCTTTAGTCGCAGCTGTACTTGGATAATCTCATTCTTATCTCAATTGTACCATAAACAACCGGCTCACTGCAGATTATGTTACGTCACTCGTCACATTCTAAACTAGATTATCTTTAGTCGAATAATTATAATCTGTGGCTTAATTTGACAATTGTTTGATCAATCACCTGATTTGATTTCGAAATGTCACTTTTAGGGTACCGTATCGAAGGAATAAAAACGAGACCGTACTAAGACTACTGCTGCATGTCGTCTGGCTGTCACCAGGCTGTATTTTATGAACCGTGATAGCTAGACGGTTGAAATTTTCACAAATGCTGAATTTATTTAACAAAAAAGACTAAAAATTATGAAATAATTAAATGCCCCCATACTACATAAGTGATTTTCTTGCCGATTTACAGATAATGGTACGGAACTGCACGTGTCCAGTTTGATTATCTAGTTGATCGTAAATGTTAGATTATAATTTACGATATCGATACCTTTTACTTTTACAAAGATATAATAAGTAAGATTTATAATATCGCATAATAATCCATAGAGCATTGACAATTTATTTGCAACTATGTACTTTATTAATATTTTTATAATAATATGATAAAATCTAATGTCGCGAGACTTGTTAATTCAACTGTTTAGCGAGCCTTCTAAGTATACTTTAATCTACTCACTATGTCTAGTTTGTCTTCGAGAAGTTGTTTGACATGTATGTATGTTCCTTGGAGAGTGTAGGGGAGATAAGGATTTTTAGAAATTGCATCCCGAAAGGGGTGAAAGGGACCGACAACTTTTATATGAATAATTATGTTAGACTGTTATTCGAATGAAATAAAAAAAATATTTGTAGATCAGCAGTCAATAAGTATAATACTGTTTTAACTGGTCGGCGAGCGTGTCAAAGGCGTACGTCACATATTTGCAGTGGCCTACAAACGTTACTTAATGACTTATGAGACCATAAGTTATCTACAAACGTTTAATAATTATAATCGTAAGTACTCGATTAAAATAATTCGAGATTTGTGCTCTTTAGTAAATGAGCCCTTAACCGATGAGTAGCCGCTACCGCTGGTAGTTTGTAGCTTTGCAATAAACATAGAAATAACAAAATCACGATTAAAAATTTAATTAATTTTAAACGTGTATGAAAAAGATTAATGTGAAAGAAATGGGAAAAGTTTGTTAGGACCGTATTAAAGTAGTCTCTGCTTACCCCTATAGGACGATGTAATCATACGTAATGTAAATGGACCCTATTTTTAAAAGTATACTAAGTAGAAACTCATAAAGTTTATTTGGATAAATTATGCTATACATGTAAAATATGTTTTTCTAGTTGCAAAATTGTATTCGACGAATAAATGAGAATGAAATTTCATTTAGTTTTTATCGAGAATTAAAAACCTATGGAGTAAGAAACACGAGTTATTTGGAAAATTTATTATATGTTTTCGCTCCTGCTTTTCTTTGTCAAAGAAATAAAATTAATTATTCAGATTTAAATTTAAATTAAATATTAAGATACATTTTTGGTTCAATAACTTTTTAATTTATTATGAGCTTCAAGAATACAGTTAATGAATTAAAATCAGTTGATATAAATTAAAAAATAAAGTGTAAATTTTGAACTGAATATTATTCAGTCTCCAAATCACTTAGAGCGCAGTCAGTACAAAATACCGGTGTTTCACAACACAGACATACGGACTAACACGTTCGCAGGAAAGCTTATTTTCGCAATGTCTATCCAGTGTCCCAAGTAAACCTCGATACACGATTTATTGATCCTGTATCTGTAATAATTTATAATATATCATTAAATCATGTCAAATACATGTACTTATAAATTTATTGTTTTACGATTTCCATGATTAAAGTTCTCATAAATTATTTTATTTACTTCTTTTGTAATATTACAATAAAATGTAATTAAACAACTGGTCTCAGAATTTCATTGTAAATGTTATCCTATACATAATATAATGTACATATAACATAAGTAGAAGGTTTTGTAGCCCTCTCGAAACAAATGACTACTGCATAAACCTTTCAACCATCGCCTTTTCCAATGTACCTTACATTGGTAAGATTTATTTTAATCAAACTAAACGAGCAAAGAGCGAACAAATTCAATTTACGAAAATTATTTTAATATTTTTGATGCATAATCTAAATTCTGATGAATGGTTTTTTAAAAAACAAACTGATTAGGATAAAAAATATTGCCTCCATAAAGAATTTTGCAAGCCTCAGAACTACATACGTTTTTATTAAAAACGTAGTACGTACGTACGTCCAATCCCTTAAATTTATGGACTTCCTGTTATTCATAAAAAATATTTTCAATTGCCATATCTTAATTACTACTCCATTTTTTTAAACAATCGTGGGAAAATCTTAACAAACAGATATATCACGTGCTGACAAGTTGTACGATACAATAAACTCGTATATATCTCCATAACAATGGATATATGCAAATAATTATCCGTCCTTCGCGAAGTTACGTCTGCTGTATGTTACATTGCTCTGTTATATAGCAATCAATCACTGATCAAGCGGTCAAAAGAGGTCATGTTAATCGTTTATTTAAATATTTCCGCGCTATTGTTTTTGTCCAAGGACTTATATATTCCACAATACAATTATTAGTAGATTAAAAAGATTGATGTAGGGAAACTGAGCTACCTTTTAAAGTTACTATTGTGTTAAGATTAATGGTTGACATAGTTTTAAGGATTTATAATCCTTGTGGTTGCGACATGGTGTTGCGAAATTCGAAATGTTTAAGATAAGACAAAGACAAAGATAATTTATTTGCAAAAAACATGAGTTTACAAATGTGGTGTTATAAAAGTTAAAATTATGTACATAAGAGTCGATATGCATTATTAATATGTAATCTATACATATAATAAAATTGTAACCGAGCTATGTCTGTACATGGGAGATATTTAAGAAAAACATATATAGGGACTCTTTATAGGACTTATAGGAGCTAAAAACATAGTTTTTAGAATTTTTGTCTGTCTGTCTTTCTGTATGTTTGTACATGCATCATACAAAAACTACTGAGCAGATTTGGATGAAATTTGGCACAGTGATAGACTATGACCTGGATTAAAAGATAGGCTACTTTTTATCCTGGAAAAATGTATGGTTCCCATTCGGATATAATTTATTGTAACCGAGCAAGGGGCTGACAAGATATTTTAGTTTCCATTGGTCGGATGAAGTCGCGGGCATCAGCTAGTTTAAAATATAATATAATAGGTACGTTTGATTTTTGAAGGAAAATTTAACTATCTGGCAAGAAGAAACTGATTTGTAATCTGATTTTTTTTTGGTACATTATTCCACAACTAGTATATTTTCAGTATCTTTTATTTCAGATTCTATATAACTCCTTTATCTAGTAGCGTAGGTAGATGGCGATTTGACTCGCACTAACTAAAGTATACCAATCTGTATGTAAATCTTTTGAGATGCAATTTACCAAATAATGTAGGGCAACCGTCAGCAATCCTTTGATGGATTGGCTCCTGGTTGTACTGATAATTTAATTGGCCTACAAATATGATAGATCATTATTAAAATATTCATGCATGAAATAGGTACAGATATTAAGAAAGAAGGTGAAACAGAATTTACTTAAAATATGTATTTTATGGGGCTATAATGTTAACTAACTTTTCATAATAGACGTTTTTTCTCAAAGTAAATATATATTTTGGTAAACATATTCCTCCATAAAGAAGGCAAGTAAAAACCGTATTTATGTACCACAGATATTTATAATTATGACATAGTGCAGTATCCTTGAGGGTCAAAATATTTTTTAAAGTTTTTTTTCTATAAATAGTTTTTAGATTATGACACAAAACTTAAAAAGGAAAAACGTTTTTAAAGCTAATTTAATTGTAGTTAAATTTAACGTACTACCTAGTTCGTATTTAAATAACTTCAACCAAAATTACAGCCAGTACATCTTAAATACAATCTAAGATTTCTCTAGATCTTCAACTTTGTTTTTCCTCCACGTGAATATTCAAAATTTGAATTTCAAAATGAAATATGATCCAAATAATAATTTGCAACCATTTTTCTTCATCACCATCAATCTTCAATACAAGTTGACATTGACCACGAAAAGAAACAAATGAATGTATCATTATGATTGTCGTCTGTCAGTAGGCTGTATAGTATATCATCTGTGGTAGTATGCAACGTGTGGTAATGAATATTATGATCAACTGTTACGATATTATGTGTGAACGGATCTAATGCCGTGTTCATTATCGTATCATGCCGTTGTCAGAGTTACAATGACTAACACAACCGTTTAAACAATCATAATAATATTAATAGATGTTATGTGTTATCAAATATATATGTATTTATATCATAGATGATATACTCTATATTATCAAAAGAAAATCAGTCATGCAGCTTATGTTCTCGAGAAAATAATGGGATAAAAAATGACTTTTGTTATTCTAGAAGGTCTAGACTATATCTGTGCCATTTCACCAAAATCGGTCCAGTAGTTTTTGAGTTTACTCTTACAAATCAAAATACAATCCAATAATATTATTACGGACTAGCTAATGCCCGCGACTTCGTCCGACCAATGGATACAATGGATATAATATCTTGTCAACCCCTTGCTCGGTTACAATAAATTATATCCCTCGGAAACCGTACATTTTTCAGGGATAAAAAATAGCCTCTTTAATCTAGGTTATAGCCCATCGCTATGCCAAATTTCATCCAGATCTGTTCGGTAGTTTTTGTGTGATGCGCTACAGACATACAGACAAAAATTCTAAAAACAATCGTTTTAGCTTCTATAGGTCCTATAGACAGCCCCTATATATGTTTTATTAAAATATCTCCCATGTACAGATATAGCTCAGTTACAATTTTATTATAAGTATTTATAGAATATATAAATAAAAATACTATAATAGTTATAGTAGATCCATAAATGTTGCTGGAATTCGATACTTCACTATCATGATCACACACAGCCTTAGAAATTGCTACAGACGCATAGGCGTCTTGCATAGATTTTTATAAAGAGCAATTACAAGTGGAATACGTATTCTTTATCGAAATTAAAAAGAATCATGGTTAAACAGTCACAAAAGATACAGCTAAAACAATAATCTTATTCCTCAATGACATATTATACAAAGTAACACTTAAATCAATTAAATAGTTCGCAGTTCATTATTTTATAAACGGTATTAGGTACTTGCAGATTTATTTAGCATAGAAATGGTTGTTTAGGCACCACATATGTCAGACTATATTGCAGTATTTCGCAATTAACCTGCTTTCATAATAAGCTTGGCACAATTTATGATGATTAGTTCAGCTTTTAAACCCATGTTTATGGGCTGACAGCTAAGATTAATATTTTATATGTAGATTACATTGCTATCCGCTGACAAATATTTAAAACTTGCACGCTAGGGTTTCTCAGGGAAACTAAACAAAAATATACATATATGAAAAATCCTATACATATAGGGGCAAATCCCACAGGACCGAGTAAAGTGAGTTCGAGACTTTTTTAAGGGATATTTACTAAACGGTATTATGTTTTATAATAAACAAATCCAAAACCCAGGCTAATCAGAAAATATTATTTTTAATCTTGATCTAACTGGGGATCGAACCCGGGACAAAGGATATTTATGTATATTTATCTAAAGATTTTCATTACCCGAATAGCTCTTAGTAATTTATATTAGTTGTTATAACATAGATAAGTACTCATAAGTACGCAGCGTTTTTTTAAATGTTGGTCTTTTATAGATCATCTTATGCGAATAAATGTATATTTAAATATTAGTTTTCAGCTTAGGTAAAACTTTTAGCGAAATTTCGAGAAATATTTTTACTTAATGAGAAATATTTGTTTAAAATTTTATTTTCTATATTCTTGTGTACTTCTGTTAGTATATAATATTTTATAAGTACTGATCGATATGAAATTTCAATGCAATATCGTATATAAAACTGATTATTTATTATAAATTCAAAATGTTTAGGTATCGCCTGTCAGCGTTTTCATCGAATAAGTTTTTTTTAAATGAAGGTTATATTGGAGGGTAGAATACTAAAGCCTTATGGCTAAACGGGTAAATGGTAATACATATTTTAATTATTTCAATCTTACATCGCAAATGTACATTTAAACGAATAACCTGTATAGATTCGTTCATCTCATTGGTTTCTCTGCATACACTGCGTCCTTATTATTGGCAGTGTGAAAGCAAATTTGCAGGTGGACTAAGTCCTAATTCAATGTCACGTGTTAATCTTATAATGGTATCGTGACTGGCCTAATAGCTGGCCTTTCTGCGTGTGCACATTTTCAGATGGCGAATCTATTGATGTCATGAACGAACCAGTTTATTTATTACTAACAGCCTAAACTGTCTAGTGTTTGATTTTACGCAGGTATTTAGTTATATTAGAGTAACTAAACCATAGAAATAATGAAATGGCCACAATTTTGCGATTGTCTGTTATTTTTATAAAATAAGCTAAATTGCATAATGTTGGACGAGTTAAGCTAACCTGTAGTTTGTATTATATTATCTGCATAAGATCACAAATAAATCAGTCCCACACGACTGCATTCCTGGCACATGTCAAAGTGATAGCTGTCAAACAGACAATGCCGCCAATTTTGTGACCTTAACCCGACATCTGTCAAACTCAAGGTCAACATGGCCGTGTGGAGCCGGCTGAATCATTAAAGTAATCCCAGTATGGTTAAGATGTGATCTATGGATTACGAGTAACTGTACTATTCTTACTTGAGTTAGTCAATGAGTGTTCACTAACAAATGAGAATCTCTTTAAATATTAAAAATAATTCTCAAGCCCGCGACGTTGTCTACGCGTAACTAACTAGGCTATTGTTAATATCTTGTTCTAAACTGCGTATAAAGATGAAACTTATATTTTTCCCATAATGACCTCTATGTTATATATTTACAGTTACATAGTTATATATTTACAGTTTTATTATTTATAGATCACAATTTACGTCCTATATAGATCATATTTTATTAATCTAAGTCTAGATGTAAATCAAATATTATAAAAGATGGTTAAAGATCGCGTATCGCATCTTTTTATTTGACGAAGTAGACAGAGTCAACAGGCTTGAAAATAGTGGTTATTGATAGCAAAATTAACGAATTGTTAGCCCATTACCTTAAGGTAGAAATTAAACCCACTTCCTTTATTAACTTGATAAGCTTTTTATTTAATAACCTCACTATCACTACATAGTATAAAGTCGCTTTCCGCTGTCTGTCGCTATGTATGCTTAGATCTTTAAAACTACACAACATAATTTGATGCGATTTTTTTAAATAGATAGAATGATTCACAAGGAAGGTTGAGTGAAAAAAACCCGTGCGGAGCCAGGGTGGATCGCTAGTTAATATGAAAGGAAAATATATTTATCACACCCACGATTGTTATTTTGTAATAACTTCCATACAATTTTTAGAAAGTTCTTTACGGTTGGTTTATTGTAATAAAAAGAGCCAATACCAAATGTTTTGTTCATATAATTTTTACTTTAATAATACAATTCTAACTAACAATAGACTTGATACTATACAGTATGTAACGATAGATAATTTTTTTGTTTATTTCAGATGGACTATTTACAGAAATCGAATATATCCAGAGAAATAGCCGTCATGTAATTGTGTATCGAAAATGTTTAATACAGTTTAGTAACTTTAAAGGCCAGCAACGCTTCTGTGTTGCAGGTGTCTATGGGCGGCGGTGATCACTTAACATCCGCCTGCTCGTTTGCCTCCCTTTTTCATAAAAAATAACTTGTTTCAAGTAAATACGTATATGAAAAAAGATGAAAAAGGGAGATTGGATCAATCGCGAATTAAACTAATTGCGAAAAAATAAATTGGACCAATCGCGAACTTGACCAAAAGCTTAAAGGTTTATCAAGAAGATTATGTCACTTTTGATGACTATGAGACTTGTATTATGGGATACTAACTCAACAATACTACATTTTATAATAAATACATATATAAATAAACATCCAAGACCCAGGCCAATCAGTAAAAGGTTATTTTCCATCATGACCTGACCGAGGACCGAACCCGGGACCTCCTGCGTATCGGTCAAGTATATTAAAGGTAACTCCACGGAGGTCGCCAAATACCAACCAAAATATACAGATGTATATTTAGCTCGCATTAATTTACTTAAAATAGTTGTTAATATCACAGATTATATAATATGTCTATGGGCGGCGGTGATCACTTAACATCTCGTGACCCACCTGTACATTTGCCTCCCTTTGACATAAAAAAAAGATTATGAAACCACATAAACAGTTAAAAACAGTATCTTTAATCAATATTTTGGTTGAAAAAGGCCATAATAAAGATATCAACGATACAAGATGAAATTATTTAGTATCGAGATCGAAAGTGTTCAGATAACTTGTTACGAAACCTTTTACCTTTTTCTTGTCCGAAAGATAATCATCTTGGAAATGAACACCACCTTTCAACTTGTTGGAAGTGAACTTAGAGTTGATAAGATTGCTTTTTCTGTTTTAAACATGACGCTTAGGATAAGTTATTTGCCATGTATAATCCGAAATCTACAGATGTTATAGTTTTTCTATGAATTGTACCACAAAAAATATAATGGAAGTTGTATATTTTAAGCCATTTTTCTTCATATGATTTTAAATTCTGCGCGGACAGGGAAGCAACTGACACATTTTACTACGTTTTTATTTCGTTCCCAGACTAGCGTGGTATAGGGATAATGCTCCGGTTAAAAGTTAAACTATTCTAAGGAAAGCCATTCTTATTGTTCATTTGCTCATTTTGTGTTTATAAATAGTTTTTCCATAATTAAGAACACTATTCGACATTTGAAATGATGTCACAATTTTGTCACAAAATAAAACTAAACTAAACTTAAAAATTAGACTAAACTAAACTTATAAATAAGACTTCAAACTAAACTTAAAAATAAGACTGAACGAATCTTAAAAATAAGACTTCCAGTTTTATTTTTAAATTTAGTTTAGTCTAATTTTTTTAAGTTTAATTTAGTTTTATTTTTAAATTTATTATAGTTTTATTTTTAATTAATGTTAGTTATTATAATTTTGTTTATAAATTTCTTCTCAGCCATGTTAGTTTCAATTGCATTACTTGAGATTAATTATATTTAACGAATTCCTTACCAGCCAGTAGGTACTAGATTTCCAAAACAATTCTATTTTTTTTCTTAAAGACCGTGTCTTACAACAGACTTGTTACGTTACGTTCATCAGCTTCATGTCATAAGTCACAAACAAAAAATCACACGTTTTCCGAATACATTAGCATAGATTATACTTCCGATGCATATATTATAATCTATTTTCATGCGCTGCTGACTGATCGCTCGTGAACTCAATCGATTAAGTTTTAATAAGTTTGCATCATTTCCGACATTGTCGGATTTGTATGATGTGACCTTTAAAATTATGACCCAACAAAAGTGATTTCTTCTTTTACGTGTTCGTAATATGGTACATTTATGTGCGTATTGGTCATGCAGTGACTAAGATAAACTTAGTAAACATCCTTTTCGTAAAAAAGCAAATTTTAATAATATAGCAGGATTTGTAAACTCCATGATTTTTAAGCGGTTAGATAGTTCCTAATAAATAATAAACATAGAAAAAAAATTATATAAACACTAGTTTTGTATTTGAATTCCCATATTGTATTCTTATTTTAAAAAATTGAAAGATGATAAAATAAGAAGGTACTTATGTAGGTATAATTTATGGATTTGTTAATTAGCTGTGATAGTTTATTTTATACGAAACCAAAATGATTCAATCAAGAAAAGATGTTTTTCGTTTTTATATACATATTATCAGGTATATAGTATATAGATTATGGACATACCCATTGTATCCATACGACTGAATCATTCAGATCGTTGAATCAGCGCTTGACCAAACAAATATTTCGTATCCCGGACAACGGTGTTGCCCAATTCAAGATTTGTGCGAATCCATGTTTTCAGATCATTAAGTAAATGACAACTTGTCAAATTATAGATAGTTACTTTTTTAAATGTCAAAAACAAAAAAGTATTGGTATTGTAGGACAAACAAAATTGTGACGTCATCATTTTAAATGTCGAATAGCGTTCATAATTAACAAAAAATGGATTTTTAAGGATATTTATTTATCAATATCCTTAGAATAGATTACCTTTTGATTTGAGCATTATCCCTATTCCACATTTTTCTGGGAGCGAAATAAAAACTTAAATTGTGTCAGCTGCTGTCCGCGTGGAATTTAAAATTATATTAAGATAAATGGCTCCATTCCATCAATAAAACATTTAACACCAGCTAACTTAGCCTAGCCGTCTCTGCAATCTCATGGCTCTGTCTACCTCGTTAAAGATACTGCAAAGATGCGTAATACTGTATGTGTGCGAAAGGTGGTGATATAATGAAACCTTACGATACCACAGAAACCTTAAGATTAAAAAACAAGAAGGTGATATAAGTCGTTCTCAATTTACCGTATATGAGTAAACTACGCGAGGTCAGACAGACGGACCGACGTGAGAAACCAGTGGAGCAGATAGTCTGGAAGTATCATGTGATACACGTAACTGCTTTACCGGGAAGTTTTACTACTGATATTTAATAGTATCTGTGAGTGTGATGTCAAGTAAGAAAGCTAATACCGAGATTCGCGGCTGAGTAAATTTCTGGGGTAACGTAAGAATAAAATATATATGGATCAAATGTTTATCCTTTTTTAATCTGAAGGAAATTATTATTATTTAGGTAGAAGAGAGAGATGAACATAATCGTAATTTATTTAAATGAAACGTATATAGAGGTAGAATGTGAAAAAAGTAGTACCTCAAATGGTATATGTATATACCTCTACAGTCAATTGATTGTATCAAATAAATGCTACCTATGAACTATATGAACCTCTGTCAAGTGGAAATACATTATTATTTTTTTATTTATTAAGTTTTACAATTACCCTGGACAAGGTAATCTTCAAAACAGTTACATAGGCCACTTTTAATCCCGAAAATAAAATTTTTCTTTTGTAAAATTTATACCTTAAAATTTATACCTAAAAATTTATAAAAAAAAATTTATACCTTAAAAAATTTATACCTTAAAAACATCACTCCGCTTAGAAGCTGAGATTTTGCCAATAGTAAGTTACGGGCAGACGAAATCTCTGACAAAAACTAGTTACAATTAAATAAATTATCCTGTACTCTCTATATTTTGTAAAAGCAGTTCGCATCTCGACGCTCCACATACGGGTCCGAAACGTTGGTTACATAAACAACAATAATTGTATTTTCTGTCGGCGCTGCAGCAGGTGCAAAATTGTGCAAGGGAAGGGCTGCATTTCTAGGTCACAAGAAACCGGGACATTCCAAGATTTTAAACAGAATATGAGGCAATGCAAGTATATAACCTGTCATGGTATTGTTTAAAATTCATTCGGCAATTTTGTAGAGGAAATTTACATTTTCTTTGCGAATTTTAATAATAATTTTGTCATACACTTAGCATTTTAGCTTTAAAACCCAAATATACAAGTGTTTTTACTCAAAAGTAGTAGTTGAAGAATTGAGAGACACTGATGATTTATGAAAAATTAGCAAGTCAAAGCGATGATTGCAGAGTTGTTAACATACCCGCATATATTCGATAGATCACGTTTGAATACTACTCAGGTTTATTTTATTTGAAGAACCCTTCCAGCGAATATTAAGTCGCCACAAACATATCAGTGGTGGCCCATAAAATAACGTCGAAATGTTACGAAGAAGAATAATTGGGAGTGACATTACACATAATTTATTTAGTAATAGTATGAGCCTGCTGCATGCTTTTTTAGCCTGCAGCATGAATGGTCTGGCACGTCCGGGACAGGACCACACCTACAGAAGACCGACGTCATGACGTCAAGACCGTCATGCTCCGTCCGGTGAGTGGCAGAGCCGGAGAGCCAACTTTTTAAAGGGGGATTTTTAAAGGCCGGCAACGCTTCTATGTTGCCGTTGTCTATGGGCGGCGGTGATCACTTAACATCACGTGACCGACCTGCTCGTTTGCCTCCCTCTTACATAAAAAATAAACCTTCACGGGCACTTTTTCACGTCACTTATTAATAAACATTTAAATCTCAATCAAGCTATAGACTACCAGCATTTCGGAACGACCACTGATGAGAAGAAATAGATTTATAGCATTATATTACTTAATTTTTTGATCAGTAAAGAACAGAATATTGCAGTTTTCGAGCTGAACTAATACTCAGAACTAACTAAAACAGTAACTTGAGGGATGTATACTTATTAACTATTCTTATGCATTCTCGAGGAAAACGCTCATTACAAAAATCTGGGAGGTATCATAAACTATTATTTGTACCTATCTACTACTATTTACTCTGTGCTAACACAAACAACAATTAGTTTTGTCTAGTCGTCCGTGAGAACTTAAAGACACGCCCAGTACAGACGGTAGACGCAGTATGTCACACACTCCATGGGAAAAAAGTCATACGATTTGAGGCTTCCATTTATGTTATGTACCACTCTCATTGTAGTCTATAACTTATCATCAAAGAAATTCCTTCACTTGTTTTAATCTTATTTTATTTGGAACTGTTATAAAACTGCGCAAAGAGGTTTCGTTCCAAATCTATTTTCAATTTAGTTTCAAAAGTCGTAAATCATAACACATATCTTAACTTAAATATATGTAAATATTTTTTCAATAAATAAAAGTTACTAAGGCTATTACAAAATGATATTCTGTAGATGTTACTATTATATTTGCGATTGGTTTTTCCATTTAACTAAACTATAAAGCAAAAGGGAGGCTGTTAATCCATTGTATAATTGGATGTTACTACTGTAAACAGATACTTCTTATTATAGAAATCAAAATATTTATTCAGAAATTAGACCTTCATAGGCACGGGATTTTTCACGTCAATAATTAATACACATTTATACCTTAATCAAGCTACGGACTACCAGCATTTCGGAACAACCACTGCTGAGCATAAATGCCAAAAGAAACTCGAGCAGTTTTGGTCTTGCCGTATGATAATACGGCAGAAGGAAAAAATAATCTATGGAATGATTCTTAAGCATTATTGTTACAATTCAGAGCTAGTTACGAACTCTAACAGGAACAATATAATGGTTGTAGTAACATAAGTGTTACATTCTCATAAGCATATGAACAAAGTGTTTCTAATTAGCAATAGTCGGACTTTCCATATTTAGCGTTCATGATTCAGCATGAACATGTGTCCGACTAAAACTGTTTCAAAATGTATAATTTCGTCACTTTTGTTTTTTACAAAAGGCGACCTAGTGGTCAATTAGTTAAGACAGACAGTCGCGTGTATTGGCACACCTGGTT
Organism: Cactoblastis cactorum; assembly: GCA_020352625.1. NCBI lineage: Eukaryota > Metazoa > Arthropoda > Insecta > Lepidoptera > Pyralidae > Cactoblastis > Cactoblastis cactorum. Next base: position 3,434 of record JADGIL010024591.1, on the reverse strand, counting down.
TGGTATTAACCTGTGATCAGAGGGTCCCAGGTTCTGATGCGACCAATAATAATGCAAATGAGACCAAGATTTTAAAACCTAATAATCTTGAGGAAATCTACTTAAGTTTGAACTGTTAATCTAAGGTATAGCGAATTACAAAAACTATTTATTAAAAGTAAAACGAATGAAGTTGTAAGTGAAACTGTGTATCCAAATTTAATAAAAAATAAAGAAATATGTGTACTAATATCACGACCGTAAAATTAAAAAAAAAAGTTTTGGCCTGTTAATGCCTGTTTCTTTATGTACAAGTGTTACTTTATAATTAGCGTCTTCGAACGCGTTCACAAGCAATTGTCGGGCTTCACCTGTGATTGACTGCTCTTATGTAATCTTGGGAGTATGTTTTAGGTCTCAAATGTAGGTCTCGGAATGTGTAACATGATGACAGTGTTGATTTATACGCTTGGAAGAAGATTGCTGATTTTTATTATAGAAAAACACGTATTTACAAGAAGGAGAACTAAAACTGGCCCAATACGAATTGGACTCACGCACGAAAGGTTTTGTGCCTTTATACTATCTATAAAAAAAGGCAAAAAAATCAATATTGTTATAAAAAGCGTCCCTTTAATATTAATTAATATGGCTTTAAATTGGTTGTTGTTTTACTTTTAAAATAATATTTTTATTATTAAATTTAAGTTTGGTGTGAACTAATTTTATAAAGTAAATTTGAATCTTATAGGAGTTTCAGAAAGTTCAAATCAATGTCTAATCTAATTAGATAAACTATCAAAACAGGACTTCGAAAAGAGCTTTCTCTTTTACTCAAAGCAACATACCTTATCAACTTCAGCAACTCTCAAGATAATCTTGATCCTGGGGTTATTTTTCCTGAACTCCTTCAGGAGAGCTTCGAGCTTGTCTCCTCTCTCGTCCCCCGTGTAAACGAGATGCGAGCACTCTGTATAACCGCTAGCAGCGCGGGATTCCCCCACGTAACACACCAATCGAGCGGCGCCTGCGCCCGCGCCGGTTACGTCAGAAACCACCGCGGCCGCAGCCAGGCATAACAACCAACCCCACATTTTAAATTTATATTTTAAAAGTTATGTTCATTCCGAACGCGTTCGATTTTCGAAGTTTGAATTTGGTTTTGGAAGCGCGTTGGTCGGTTCGTCGGCGCAGTACGAGTGTCGGTATAGTCAGGCCGGCCGCTGTCTTAGGCGCCCCCGCCCTGAGCCGGCCTCAAGGCCGCTCGCTCACCGCCCGGCGCCCGCGCACACCATACCTTACGAGCTTACGAGTACATTGTCACACACGCGGTATTGATATGTCATGTTCGACATTTTTTGGTCTCGAAATCGGTACTCAAGGTGTCAATTTGGCATTTTCTTGCAGATAGTGTCTGCTCCAGATACAGGGTTTTGAACAATTTTGTTGCATCATATGCATTTTTAATGACTTGTAGAACTAGTGGACAGATACATGCCTAACTTGGGCAAGCTACTTTCGAAATTAATTTTTGTAACGCTGTAATACTAAATTAATCAAGAATCACGTCTTCAGAGTTGGTGTCAGAAATTCATTTAAAAAGATAATTCGTGACTGAAAGTCTAAACAATAATTTGGATTGACTTTTACAATCTGCGCGGGAGGCGAAGTAGAATCGTTTCATTTGCTTAATAAATCTTTATATTTAGTATTTTTAACGACCTCCGTGGTGTAACGGTTAAAGTATCTGGCCGCTTAGCTCAGGTGGTTCCGGGTTCGATCCTTGGTCGGGTCATGATGAAAATGGCCTTTTTCTGATTGGCCTGGATCTTGGATGTTTATCATAATGTGTATTTATTAAAAAGTATAATATCTTTGAGTTAGTATCCCATAACACAAGTCTTTACCTGACTATGGGGCAAACTATATATTTATTTATTTTTTAAATTAAAAGATTAGCTTTAAACTAGTATAGCTCTAACAACATTCCCGAGATATTAAGGTCAATACAAAAACACAATATATGAGGCTCAAAGCTAAATTATTTTCCTTACAAAGGGTTTTAATTGCATAACGAAATAACAATAGCGCCATACATGTGCGCCGCCCCTGACATTACTCGCTATTGATATATGTAATTGTTATGATATTACGAGTATTATGTGAACTGAATGAAACCAGAAACGATTTACAAAACCTATGTTAAACTTAGTCAATTTTTTTTACATATAAGATGAATACTTCTTAATGAACTGAGTACATTACAGACTGATTTTAGTTATTTTAATGAATATATGGATACCATTTTTTTAAACCAATTAATGATAGCTCAGCCTTATTTTATCTTTCAATCGTAGATGATGTGCAATGTAAACAAAAGTAAAAATCAAAAGAATGAGTATTTTTTTAAACTTTTCTGTAAGTTGTTAACTGTATGAAAAATTCAGATTAAATAAACCATCTATTTTAGATTCCAATATTCTTTGTTTTTAAGCTTCAAAACTAAACTACGTAATAAAAATAAATCATTAATTTCAGGTAATAACATAAATACCTATAATAAAAAAGTGGATACAAATGCCATGACATGTACATACATATAAAAAAGTAAATGCACTTTTGTCATTTTTTATTCTTGTTACATCCGACATCTATTCCTAACTCAACCTACGATAATATGAGTTGAGTCTGAGTAAGGAATATACGGTGAAATAGGAAAAGAGACGCGTTGTCGGTCAGCCTTGGGATATCGCCAGAAGCCGACATCCTTCAGCCGAAAATCTTCACGAGTGAAGGTCGCCAGATTTAGATAAGACAAGTCAATACTTATGATTGTGTGATATAAGCATGACATGAAAATTTATAATACAAATGCAAGATAAGCTACTAAACTAACCACAACACAGATTAATAAAATAATTTACTAGTAGTAAGTATAATACTAAAAATATTATTCATCATCATCTGCCTGCCCTGCTCCCATATTATTTGGGGTCGGCGCAGTATGTCTTATTCTTCCATACTCTTCTGTCAAAATATTATTATGATATCATTTAAATTACAATTATACTATATAACTAAATAATATAAAAAATGACAATACCAAATAATAGTAGACAAAATGATATTTAGATAGACAAAATAATATACAAAATACTTAATAGTAGAAAAAACTTAATAAATGAAATGGCGGGAATGAGAAAAATGTTTCAATCAATTAAAACATAAATTTGCTTAAATATTTGTAATCGTTTGTAAAGTAACAGCTTTATAATGACTCATGAAAAAACCAACTAATAAACTAACTAAAGTCCACTAATGTTGACGACCTCCGTGGCGTAACGGTTAACGCACTTGACCGATACTCAGGAGGTCCCGGGTTCGATCCCCAGTCAGGCCATGAAGGAAAATGACTTTTTTCTGATTGGCCTGGGTCTTGGATGTTTATCTATATA
>JADGIL010024590.1:0-22367 GCA_020352625.1 Cactoblastis cactorum | reverse complement strand
CCATTAAATTATAATGTTGCTATTTTAATATATATAATATTAGACATTGAAATGAAACAAAGTTAACGGATTTTATCGCGGTTTAATCACTACACACAAAGGAATTTTATACTGTTTTAAGTTCTCTATGTGTAACTATTATATTTATTGAGCTCCGACGTTTCGGATACTTTTCAGCATCCATCTTCACGGAAGTCTTCCGTTCTTCAGATGAAGATGGAGGATCCTTTGTGTGTAGTGATTAAACCGCGATAAAATCCGTTAAATTTGTTTCATTTCAATAAGTAAATATAACTGAAATGACCTAAAAAAATTCTATATGAGCAACAAAACGGCACTTTTTGTAATTAATAGTTGTTGGTTATTTTAGGTAAGTATGTTGCAATTAATTACAAGCCAATTTTTTATATTGGCTTTTTGATGGTTACGGTTAAGGAGCTCCTTAATATCCCTGGTTCAAATAAAAATTAATATTTAAAATAGTAAAAACTAGTGTTATCTTTTCACTTTTTCATTGAATGCCAAATAAGAGCACAAGTCTGAATCAACATTGGAAAAATGAGTGCATGCGTTAGGGGAGATGCAGCATGTCAAGGCCTGCACATTTTGAATTCATAACTTATACCCCGTCATTAGAGCTTTATCAAAAAATAAGGAGAATATAGAGAAAAAGGTAGGTATCACATTTATAAAGGTATTCAAGAAATGTAGTAGCTAAAATATCTTCCTTCCTTATAATTAAATTTGTTTATGATTGATAATTTAAAAAAATCTGGATGTTACGAAAAGCCTTTATCATTAGATAAAGGTTTTTTGTATGATATGAAGATTCATTAATTCTAGAATATTTTTCTTTTTAAGAAAATGGAAAATCGTATGATATATACCTACTTATCTACAAGTTACATGCTCTCAATGACACACTATTAAGTATTGTAATTTGTTATTAAAATACAAGCAGAATACAAACCAAAGATTATGCTTTCTGCCGCAGATACACCATCTATGCATATATTATTTAATCGGAAGCAGTACATGAAACTAGTATTTGACTCCGTATGGCTTCGAACAGCTTCATTCGTAACTGAACGACCGTTATGAATGTGAAAGTGTCAGAAACATGAATTGTAATAACCCTGTTCGATTGCAGAGCCCATGCAAGATAGTCGGTCTGATTCAAAACTAAGGCTTTGTTTCTATGTTCTCAATGTTCTGTGTCTACGAGTCGAGCTGTGAACAAAAGCCGTGTCGGTTGCCTCGCCGCTCATACAGCCTGTTCAAACACCAATGTTTCGTTCAAATATTTGTCTAATTATACCTGGACGCTGCCACTGCTTTGTCTAGGCAACGTTTTAGCACCTATCTATCAGTGCACAGCGAGAATCATGGCCAAACAAACATTGTTCTTCAAACACAATTTGAGAAAGTATATTCGAAAGGAGAAAGATAGTAGATAGTAAGAAGAAAAAGAGAATGTGATACCAGTTCGTGGGTGAACTATTTACTGATTATTATTATTTATTTAATTTATGAAAGAGGGAGGCAAACGAGCAGACGGGTCACATGATGTTAAGTGATCACCGCCGCCCATAGACACCTGTTATACCCGGGGGGTCACAGAAACGTTGCCGGCCTTTCAGGGATTTATACGCTCATTTCTTGGAGGTTCCGATGTCGTATTGGTCCAGAAATACCGCTGCAGGCAGTTCGTTCCACAGTGTGGTCGTACGTACGTGTTGTCTACGAACTTTACAAAACGAAAATTATATTTTTTTTCTGTGCTGGGTTGGAAGCGAAAGCAAAACATATACTTAGTGTGCTAGCTGTTCCTCTACCTGTGCTTATTGTAAAAATCAATCAAGAGAACAGACCTTAAATCTAAGAATTCTATATAATATTTTGAATACTAATTTACTGTCAATTTATAGTTGTCATAGTGATTGTCCAACTCAAAAATATAACATAATTGAGTCAATTTGTTTAGTTGTATGTAACAATTTTAAACTTTGCTACACCTATTATGAAAGCATAAGTCTACACTAATATTATAAAAGGAAAAAAAAATAATTTTTCCTTTTTATAAAGAATAAACTCGAATCTTCTAGACTGAACTGACTTGCTTTTGAAAAACAAGTCACGAACCTACTTAGGGGACCACTCAATCTTTGTTTTTTGTCCCTATATATTTATTTATTGTAAGTACATAATATATGGCTAACAGATGCTTCAAAAATTCTGTGTCATCTCTTCCCAATGTATATATTTAAATAATAAAACAATAATCCTTTATTTGCGTTAGTACAAGGTATACAAAAATTGATACATAATTGTATTTGCCGTCCTAATCATCAATTTAACATTACAGCATGGAAATGTATTAGTGTATATGGATTAAAATAAAAAAATAACAATATTAACACCGTCGTATATTTGCCAGGCACATCATAAGTTTCTTCTTAACTCATTCTTAACCATAAAATATGTATCTACATATACATATATAGAAGCTTGCTTTCAAGCACGCTTTCTTAATTTACAATTATAAAGTCAAAGAATTGTATCTTGTTATAAAATAAAATTGTTTCAAATAGTATAGTAGTAAATACTAAATTCATTTCCCTCGATATCCAACTTTGCCATTTTAATACTAAACTTTCATAATAACTTGACTTCGTGATTATGCTAAAGTTTTGGTTAACTGCACTATTTTTATAAGCGTAAGGAAGAACGCAATTTTTCTAGGAAACTTGTTTCAAACTCATTTTAGGTAAGCTCCATGTTAGCTCTCTCAGAATAAAAGTTATGAATAAGTGGGTATCTAACGTACAAACTTGTACATATAATATTTTGTCCAATTTTGTTGATCTGTGATCGTGCACGAAAATAAAAATTATAATATAAAAAAATAAATAAATAAAAAATTAGGGACAAAACACACAAATCCAGTTAGACACAAACTGAGGTCTAGACTTGTATTATGGGATACTAACTTACGACACTATATTTTACAAAAAATACATATAATAAAGATAAACATCCAAATCCCAGGCCGATCAGAAAAATACAATTTTCCATCACATCCTGACCGGGATTTGAACCCGGGACCTCTTGGTTGAGAGGCAAGGACCGCTGCACAAACGAGGCCATCAAATATCAGAATATCCTCTACTAAATTATTTTGAAATTAATACGCCTTTACAATTAGCTACCCTACGGATGTTACATTATATCAAAAAACATATTGTTTGGATATAAAGTAACTTATTTTTATCTGGTATCTATTTTCTAGATTAAAAATTAAATTATACCACTGGATACATAACAAACGATCAAATAACTTAAAAATAATAATAATAATAAGCGAGAACAGTGACACGTCGTGAGCAATGAACATATTACAATACATAAAAGTATTTACATACAATAGAACACTTGTCTGTGTGTACAAAACACGACCGGGTGCAAGAAAATGTTATTATTTATTTAAGTATATATAACATAGTATCGTTGAGTTAGTATCCCATACCACAAGTCACGTTACCTACTTAATTTACCTTGAGGCTAACTCAACCTGTTTGATTATAAAAAATAAGATTAATGATGTGTAAAAAATACTAGTGAATAAAAATCTTACTTATAAAATATATATTTATATAAACGTATAGATAATATATAAGGTGGAATAAACTATAACATATGGTAATATGCTGTATTAGGGACCATGGACAAAAAATAATTTAAAAGTAATAACTAAAATAAATAGTCAATATTGACCAAACTACAGTTCGTACATAACTTGTTATAATATTAACGCTACATCAATAACATTTTGATATAACATTTACGTCCTCGTTGACGAAGACGAAGTTGTAAAAGATAGTTTATTGCACAATAACATTAATTAAAAATGACGTAAATTAGAATAAAATGCAGATTTGATACTACTACGTATAAGTAAACATTGAAATCTAAATTACCAAGTCAATATTATTTAGATGCATTTCGTATTAACAATTTATTACCACTGAGTTTTCTGAACTATAATATTAATTTAAAACGTCCCATACCTACGTAACAATAATTTTAATTTGGTATATTATATGGGCCATACGCTGTCATACAACTCGATCATCTAATAAACATTGTATGATAAAACTCTTTAATTTCTTCATTTAATTTAAAACCCTAACGAGCAACCGTCACTTAATGATAGGTAAATGATCACCACTGCTCATAGACAAAAGCAAAACCAAGGTATGACAAGAGTGTTATAGGCCTTTTAATAAAATAATGTTATAAGGAAATTAATAAAATTATGCAAAATAAATTTTTATTTAATTTTTCTTTTGTTTCCTATTTTTCCTCTCAACTTTTAAAGTAACTGATGCTGTCAAATATTTCACACATTTGACAAAAATATACATGACTATTAAAAATACTATAGTAATGAAAGCGTAAACATCCAGCATATTGCTAGCTAACCAACTCTGTTTTAACGCAGAATTTTTCATATAAGATGCGCCATTATTTCTAATCACATATTCAATCCAAAATATTGCAGTGTCAAGAGCACTCATAGGTCTATCTCTAAATCTTGCAGAAATTTCCTTAGCTTTAATTTTATACTTATCATCTTTTAAAAAATTATTAAGTATCCTTCGAAGATTTTCTTCATTTATGTCATGAAATTGTAACATTTGACCAAATCCCTTTTCTTCAACCTGGAGTAAATTATTGAATTGATCTGCATAAATTGGAATACCTATAATTGGGACACCGTGGAAAATAGCTTCTTCTGTCCCAATCAACCCTCCGTGAGATATAAAAACCTTGATGTTTGGATGTGCTGTGAACAATTTTATATATAGTAGTTTATATTATAAAGTTGAATACTGTATTAAGGTTTCTCACTTTGAGAATGAGTAAAATCACAATAAACGACTTAATCAAACCACACACTTACATAGAATCTCTTTTTGTGGCATCCATTTTCTTGTAATTACATTGTTTGGCTTATTTTCCAATTTTTCATCTTCCCATTTCCAAATTACTGTCTGTTTAAGCTCCCTAAATACGTTGAGGAATGCATTCTTTTTATCTGAGGGTAATTCTGAACTTCTTACGTTGGAACCAAAATTTACGTAAACTACGCCATGTTTAGCACTATCCAAAATTTCTTTTAAATCCTAAAAATATTAAAAATAAAATATAGCAGCAGCAATTAGACAAATGTAAATTATACAGGGGTCAATATAAATTTAATTTTTCGTAGCATCGGATAAAACTTTGTATTGTACATGCCTAAAGTGGTCTAAAACTAGAATGACTAGTTTCATTTCCAGTTTAATAACTACGAACTGTAGTAGTTCGTAGTTAATAAACATACTCACATATATATGAATTTAACCTGCAATAAATCTTACCTTTGGTAATTCCCCATCACTCTTTGATAAATGAACTCCGCCTATTTCTACAATATGTGGACCGTACGCCACTGCATTATCAAAACTGAAATGGCTGTTGTAAAGCATTAGAGAAACATTTTGTTCAATGTCATAAAGACTTGGCACTGGCTCTTTTAAACCAGGCACATATTTTTTAACCAATACCTCTTGTTTCTCCAGATACCAGTACTTAAACCAAACAAATTCGTAAATAGTAAAGTACAGATTTCTCATCCTCCCCCAAAAACTTGTGGGTTTGTCAACATTTAAGTATTCTGAGAGTATAGTTGACAATTGCAATGGATTTCTTGTAATAATATTATGTCTCATACAATTACCAAAAGTTGTAACTAACGCTAAAGGAGCATTATATTTGTGAGCAAGTACAAAAAAAGCCTCTTGATAAAAATGCTCTGCAATTATTAAGTCAAATTTATGATCTTTTCGCAAAAAATCTTGTACTTCTGTAGAGTTTAATGCTACTTCTGTAAAAGCTAAACCTCCACCCCACAAAATTTTATCATAGAATTCTTCCACCGACAAGTTAACCATCGTAAAAACATTAGGCCTTTCACCCCCTGTGAAGAAAAATACATATTAACGCAATGTTCAAATATTTAAAAAATATAAAATATCCTTGTAATAATGGTATTATTGAAATTCAAATTGACACTAAGCTTCATTACATGGACTAAAACGTTACTAAAGTTATATTAAACGTCTATTACTTATAACTATTATTTTTGATATCTTTTAATGCATAATTTTGTTGCTCAATCATATATCTACTAGGAAGGTTATAAAATTGAACTCTATAAAATAATTTAATTTTAATTAAGAGTTAGAAATAAACGTATCCGCAGGTTTCATGATTATAGTACATATATTACAAAAATCATACTGATTTTCTGTTATCACAGACATTTTACATTACACTTTATATCTGAGAGTTTTTAACCGACTTAAGTAGATAACTGATTCGATGGAATCTCTAAAATAACTTTCCTTTTTTTGCTCAAAGACAAGACCATAAAAAATTTTCAAAGTCGTGAATATTTGTATTTTTTTTTATTCCTGCATGAGTCTATTTTAATCTTCTTAAACAATATGTTTTTATAAATGATCCCCGATTATTTAAGAAGACAGAACCAAATTTACAATTTTCTTTTAATATAATATTTCATAAAAACAACTTACCAGTCACTTCCCAAATCTCCTTTTTATCCACCATCACTTCATGATATGTTTTTGGAGGGTCAGCTTCTTTGTAAGCTGTTATCACAGTCACGTTGTGACCTCTCCGGGCCAGTTCAAGGCCTATAGGCCTCAAATATATGTAATGGGACTTAGACGTAAAAGGTATCACATATAAAATATTTGCTGCATCACTAAATGTTGCTAAACTCAGCATTAATAAACACAGGTACGTGGTACACTAAAAAAAAGTTAGAAATAAACTTCTATCAATGATTAATTTAATTGATATTAAGATAGATTATATAGAATAGAAGTTTTAATTACCATTTTGAGGATATATGAAATATTCCGTGGAATAAAATTACTTCACGCGTTCACGTCTAACAAACTACTGACACAAATCTAAAAGTCGGTTGGCTATTCTATGATTGGTAACTAAGCCTCTTTCGAGACAATTGGCTCGCTCGGGTCATAACAAGTTGTATTTATGTAAGTACCAACCTCTCATTTTTTCCTACATTCATGACGAGATAATACAAGTATGAGATTTATAGGGTTTAGAGTTGAAGTGTTTACGTTAAAAAATATCTACAATAGTTGTCAAAAATACCTAGTATAATATGAATTATGAAAGAAATATAACGGTGAGATTAATATTATTGTGTATTATGTGAACGAAGCAAAAGCAAATATTAAGCTTTGAATTAACAAATAATATAAATTTTGTTAACAGATACATGTAGGTATTTATAAATATATCTTTACAGCGTGTAAAAAATATATATAACGATTTCTATTTGGGTAGAACTCCGGCCAAATAAGTATTGGTTTCTTGAAACCATGGTTGATCTATCTAACATTACCCGTAAATATTATATCAATATTATCTGTCACAAAAACAGTCATTTCTTTGCTTAAGTGACAGTAAAATCTATGACCCTTTCATGTAATGTATGCTACATACATACATGATCCCAAAGAGACAGAAGTTTGACTTCAATTATTATTAGCCTTGATATTTTTACTTGTCGTACTCAACGAAATTTATTTTAAAAATAAATTTATTTTAAAAATTGTAACTGATCTTTAACAAAATACCTACTGGATAACCCTAAGTGATGTAGGTATAGCGGCAATGACTGAACATTTAAATGATAACCGACCCTGACCCTCCTACCATGCCGCCTGTGTGCAGAGAACAAGGCAGTGCGTCGAAAAAAATAATTTAAAACCATGATAAATTTGGACGTTCCAGTATCAACCTAGGACAGAAATAAACAAAATAGAATAGAGGAATTCTAATAAAATAAATGTAACGAAACTAAGTATGATACACAAATAAGAACTATGATCTAGTAGTCGGTACCATCTTTAATAATAAAATATATTGCAACAATAAAATATAAAAATTAAATTACTAAATAAGCAAATTTTTAAAAATTATCATTCTGTTTTTTTGAAAAAGTAAATAATTTCATTTTCAGCGCCATCTATCGATTTATTCTGAACTTTTAGCAGATAGTAAATTCGTTGCTGCGTGAAGTAAAATAATTCACGCAGCAACCTTTCTACATTATATGATACATATAACATAGATGTCACTTCAATATACTACCAAAATACGATTGGTAACCTGCCTAGATGTTAAACTTAACCGATTTTAAAAATTAAAATTTAAAAATGATAAATATTTTGATGTCATTAAAGCTAAAGCCGCTTTGAAAAAATTGCTTAGATATTTACTACAAACATAATAAAATTAAAGAAAAATTTAAAATTTCTTACATATTTTCTAAAAACATAAACCTAAATGACACATGACTTAAACAGGTACTACTTTCCCGATGATTTAAATAATTCTACAGTAACATATTATATGAGATCTACTTACATGATTTTAATTACAAACCAATAATACAGATCATTCCTTTAAAGAATAGACAAAACCAACAAACAGTAAACAAATAAGAATAATTTTAAAAAATTGCTTCATTAAAGAACTTATATAATATTATAAACTTAGTTTGATATTCAGCGTACTACACAATTTATAAGTAGGTACTTACGTGGAACCTAAATACCAATGTCCATGTCCAATGTTAACAAGTCATTATCATTGAATACCTACACTCAGTCCAGTCTGCGATACCATATCGTTTTGAATACTACATACATTTGGCTTGTGCAAAATTTTGTTTTTATAATTGTATTAATATGACAAATGTTGAACATGAAGATTGGCAACTAAAATGTGCTGTGATCAAAGACCGCGGTGAGAAAATTTTGGAGTCTGGAACTTGGTCGGATTGCAAATTTCTCGTGGGTCCCAAGACGCACCAAGCATATTTTAGTGCACATAAATTGATACTAGCAATGGCTAGTCCGGTTTTCGAAGCAATGTTGTACGGTGGAATAGCTGAAAAAGATGTTATAAATATAACTGATGTCAACCCGGATTCTTTTGAGGCAATGTTGCAGTAAGTTGTCTTGTAGAACAGAAGTTTTTAATTAATAGACATCACCGCTACTTATTTTGCTTTTTTGAGCAAAATGCTCATTTTAATGGGAGCTTTTAGAAATAGTGTTGTATGTGCCTAAAAAACTGCGGTACTTAATATGTTTTCTGGCGGTCCGCACGCCTGATTCCTTACAGCATAGATAAATAAAACCGGTCAAGTGTCAGTCAGACTTGCGTATATAGGGTTTTGTACCATTATCTATATTAAAAACCGGACTAGTACGAGTCGAACTCGCGCACGAAGGGTTCCTTATCATTTTCTAAGAAAAAGACAAAAAATCACGTTTGTTGTATGGAATATTTAAATATTTTTTTAATTTTATTTAATTATAAATATTTAAAGTTAATTTTTAAATACATATAAAATATTTCAAGCGTCTATTTTTTGGCGTTATCAATGTAGAGCAAAATTAAGCAAAAAAAATCACATTGTTTTATGGGAGCCCGCCCCCATTAACCCCGTTTTACCATTCGTGTACGGAACACTAAAAAGCAAGAAAACCACATTTGTTGCTGTAGCGACAACAGAAATACATTATCTGTGAAAATTGTAGCTGTTTATCAAAGAATCAAATGACTATGAGATACAGCTTGGTGACAGACAGAGGGACAGAGGGACGGAAAATGGACTTTCAGCAATAGGGTCCCGTTTTATTCTTTGAGTATGGAACCCTAAAAACATAGTCGTTTATGGACAATAATTTTATTATATATCTAAATATTATTGTTATTAATTAGATAGTAATTATCTTCATATCAATTTATTGATTTTGTGTCCGATAAGCTTATCAATACTGATACGTCAAAGTTACTATCTGCATATAATAACTTACTAACATCATAAACTAATGAGGGAATCACTGTATTTGTACGGTATCTATATTTTAAGCTAAGAATTTGGAAACTTTCAACGTATGAAATAATAATACAATATATAAAACTTTATCCCAAATAATTTTTAAACGGATAATTTAACAAACACTAGTTGCCGAATATGACAAATAAAGAAAATTAAGAATTGCTGAAACAAGTAAAATCTCGTATGACATTTACATTATATTTACATAATATTGAAATTATTGCAGATATATTTACACGGATAAAATAAATATAAGCAGTTTTGATGACGCTGCGTCGCTGTATTATTGTGCTAATAAGTACATGTTGCCGCATTTGACAGAAGGCTGCGTTAAATACTTGCGCGGCATTCTTAACCCCGCGAACGTCTGCCAAACTTACGAGTTTGCAAAAATGTTTGATGAGATTGAACTGATGGATACGTGCTTACAGGTAAACTGTCTTTTTTTATGTCAGAGGGAGGCAAACGAGCAGGCGGGTCATGAGATGTTAAGTGCTCACTGCCGCCCATAGACAACCGCAACATCCGCGGGGTCACAGAAGCGTTGCCGGCCTGTAAAAAACCTCCGCCCTCCCTAAATGGGGAGGGCGGAGGTTTTTTACAGGGGTTTTTATGGGAAGGGCGGCGAAGTTGGGCCAACTCACCGGACGGAGCATGACGGCTGATAACCGCCACTCAGGCGTCGCCACTCGGGCGTCTTCTGTGGGAGTGTGGTACTTCCCCGGACGAGCCGGCCCATTCGTGCTACAGGCTATAAAGAAGCCTGTAGCTGGCTCCACACCACTGCAAATAGTGGCTCCATACCACAATAAAAAAATGTCGTTTGTTCAAACTTGTGGTAGACTATTCTTTATACTAGGTCGATTGTGGTAAAAATCATTTTGGCTAGTAGCAGAAATACGATAACTTTACCGTTGCATGCTTTGTTTGTGAAATGAGAGCCGAAGGCCTATCATCTCAAAACGGCAGTCGCAATCCATGTTCTCATTGGTTACTACGACCGCTGCCCATCAAATAACCCGCCTTACCTTTTACCGTTTAAAAGAAATCGACCGCGTTATTCCGAGCCTTATTTTCACAAACTCATAACAATATATCGCACCTTCGGTGCAATAACGTCACTTATGCATCTTACCTAATTTTTACCGCAACTGACGTTAAACGTGGTTCCTCCCAGTGCCGTCCAGATTCGCGCCAAAACCGTACGACACTAGTGCACTCACGAGGAAACTATGCGTACTACATAAGTGACAATAACGCATCAAGTAAAGAGGTGGATTAGAAGTATTTTCTAATACTCAGTTCAGTTTTGACAAAAATTGCATAAGTGACGTTATTGCACCGAAGATGCGATATATTGGGTGTACTCCTAACAATTGTCATGATGCAGGTAAACCAAAACAAAAAGATATTCAAATATCGATTTTATATTGACGTTATAAAAAAAAATCTATACAGACATTGCCTACAATTACATATATACCTACAGAATTTAACCGCATAATGATAGACAATACAAGGAACGATTTGCATTTGTATTGTTTTTAATATATATAAAAGCTTGTAAAAACTGACTAAAGTGATCACCCACACTTAGAACTTCTTTTTCAGATAATTCAAATCCAAACTTCAGCAGTTTTAAAGAATGACAGTTTCATAGAAGCAAAACTTCAGACAGTCCAAGATATCTTCTGTCTCACACCATTAAACCTTGAAAACGAGCTGGAATTATTCAAAGCAGCTGAACGATACGCTCAAGCTAATAGCAATAAGAAATGTGATCGCAAAGAGGAATTTGCGGATAATTCTGATCATGATAATATTAAAACAATAGGCGTAAGTACTTTCTTCAATACCTATATATATCATGGATATTTTACTTAAATATTTGTAGAAACCTAATAAAAACGCGACATAAATATAAATTTATAATTATATTTACAGAATTTTGGAGAAAATATTTCAGCAAACCATGCAGTAGAATTACAAAACACAGCAAAGAACGAAGAAAATAAATTAAACGGTATGTACCTATTCTAATTTAAGTGAGCCGCCTTAGCTCATCGAAACTGATAAATAAAATTGAAATGTACTTATTTATTGTTAATTTGTTACATGTCTTTTTAAAGAAGATGAAATTTTCCGAAGTTTATTGGACAAAATTCGTATTTTAACTCTAACGCCACAACAGTTTGCCGAGGGGCCAGCGCGATCACCATATTTAACACAACCTGAAGTATTTGCAATTCTCATGAACATAGCATCTACTAACACTGACGTATCAATACCAAAGGGAATCAATGAAATGAGAAAAGCTAGATATAAGTTAGTTACTGACCCTGCCAAAAATGTAAGATATTTTACTCTCTATGTTTATTTTTTATCAACAGACGCGTTCGTCTTCGTTCACAACAACTAGAGCACACATCGTAAAGCGGTGTGGTCATTATAGAACAAAATTGTTAAGGTTCAATGGTTTTTGTTAGATAGAGTAACAAAAATCTACAGAAAGCTAATTTACGGAAAATGCAATACAATCGCTACATGATAGATACACAAAACATGAAACAAATGTATACTTATTATATAATAATTTAAAAATATATGTAGTTTTAACAAACAAGTCGGACAAATAGAGTAAAATACAAGTGCGTGTTACAGCACTACAAATAGGTACTACACACTACATCTCGGTGTATTATATTGTTATTTTACATAATCTAAAGTCTCTCTGATAATCTCAGATCTTACGCTATATTTTATATAAGAAATGGAAAAATCTAGAGAAGTGTTTAAAGATCATACCAAAAGGATATCCATATCCATGCTCTCCACCTATCCCCGTGGGCAAAAAGCGTGAAATTATTTTTGTATAATTTATGTNNACATAAATTATACAAAAATAATTTCTTAGTGCACAAATTTCATTTGAAAATCTTCTATTTCAGCAAGATCTTGGTCTGGACACAAGCAGATCTCGATATCAGACGGTGTTCAGACTTACAATATCAGCCTTTAGAAAATCAAAATATATGTCCATGCCTTTCGTTGTTCGCAATCTAACATGGAGAATAGCTGTTAACCCTAATCCGGACAAGAGTTTGGATCAAGAATGCCTTGGTATTTTTCTATACTGTGACCATAATAATAAGGCTGTCTCGTGGACTTGTTCAGCAAAGGCTGACATAAACATAATTTCAAATAAATCGAACGCTGTTCATCTTTTGAAGAGAGTTGAACATACTTTTACAAGGTGTGAACTTTAAAAACTATACTGTAAAATATTTGAAACATTAGAATTCTAATTACTAGATAGTCGACGAGCGAAGCGAGCCCTCACTTTTACAAAACCAGTATATTTTCTGGTACACTCTGGTTCAAGCAATGCCTCTACCTCTTTGAGTTTTGTATTAAAATATACATCTAGAAGATGTGTCACTATTACAAAACAAATATGGGATTTTCTTCTATTAGTACGTTGAATTAGTTGAACGACAGATTTACGTGTCGGAAACATTTTGAGGTATATGCATTAGTACATAATATTATTATCTTAATGGCTGCATAAGTAAAAGTGTATTCTTCTTACGATTAAAATTATTCTATAAAATCAAATACCTGTATATTCTTTCACTTAGATATGAACTTAATGTTTTCTTTTCAGCACCGATAAGAATCGCGGTTCAATAATACCGATGGCAAATATTCTCGACCCAAATAATGGCTACGTGAAGAATGATACCATTACTATAGAAATTAATTTGACCACAGAAAATGCAAATATTACATACGACCACCCTGCGTTACGATTGTAAACAGTAAAGAAAGAAAAAAACTTTTCCTTGAAACTCTAAATTAAAACAACTTTACAATATGAAAGAGTAAAAAGTATTTTTTTTTTATTATGGTTATTTTTAGGTTTATGTAATAAATAAAAAATATTAATGAAAAATCTTTTTTTCATGTTGCTTTACACTTTTAAATTTAATATATGTAATTAGCATATGTATATTTTAATATGTTAACTCAATACACATTTGTATCAACATGACAAATATTACCAACAAAGAAGATTAGCATTTGCAATATGCTGTGATCAAAGACATGCTGGGAAAAATTTAGAGTCTGGGACTTGGCAGATTACTTACTCTTGTCGCGCAACGTGTATATTTCAGTACCCATTAATTAATCCTAGCAATGCAAACTTCAGTTTTCGAAGCTATATTGTAACATACAGAAAGACGTGACTCTGCATCAGTGTTAAAATAAAAACAAATAGTTATAAACATATACAAGTACGATTACCCTTAATGTTACCCTTATATTAAGTACCTTTGGAACAAAAATAATCAAAATTTCAATACAAAAAGGGTATTATTACAAAATGTTGCTTCATTTTTATGTTCGTATCACTCATTTCAGTTTCTATCATAGGGTTTCACCGATTAAAAAGGCAAACACAAATAAAAACATATTGTTTTAGTGAGAATCAAGACATTATTTATTGTATAATTTTATTACAATATCCTCAGAAATTAAATTCTAAGATTTATATGTCATAATTGTTTAGTCACACAGATTTATACAAAAGTTGAGACATCGTTATTATAAAAATAATTTCAATAATATTATCTGGACGGAATTAGATCAACTATAAGAATTAAATTAGTAAGGCTACATGACTTTTTACATGATTATAAAGCATCTTACAATTAATATTTATGTAAATTAAGTATAAAAAAGTAAATGTGTAAGTATCTAAAATAATTGTTTTCACTTTTTCAATATACAAGAATCAGTCTGAAAATGACTCTGTTTCATAAAAACATATTCGATATTATTATGGCATATTAAAATAAAGTCGTATTTTTCATTCTTCCTTTTTAAAACATGTTCACTTATTTAAGTTATATATCATTTACTTTAGGCTTCAGGTTTAACGTAAAGCTCATTTTCTAAAATTGTTTTAAAATCATAGAGTAATGAAAAATAGACATTATTTCTTGAAATTATAGTAGAATTCAATAATCTCTAATTTTTTCCATAACTTTATAATTACTACTCCTTCGTTCGGTGTATCCATTTTTAGTTTCGTAACCCAAGGGTGATTTAATTCCACTGTCGATGTATTTTATATTAGAGACCGGTTCCTTGTAGCCTCTGCTCTTTGTCACTGAGTTTATTTCTCTCGACTCTATAATCTCTTTGCCTCGACCATCTCTTGATGGAACTATTTTCTTACTGACAGTTTCTACAGTGTCAGTGACGCTGGGCCGTTCGGGATCACCTGTACGTGTCTGGTACCTATACGTCTCAGAGTAATTATCGCTACTATTACTTCCACGTCGGTAAGCCGGCGACTTTAACCTTGTCTCCAGTCGAGATACGAAGGGACTCGTCTCTCTATTCAGTGATTCTGTCTTATACAGTGGTACTTTTCTTTCTTCTGATATACGATCTTTGTAATGAGGTGATGGCGTACCGTATCGTGAAGATAACCTACTTCCATCTGAGTCATCGTCCGCATGCAATGTTTGATACAAATCAGGAGCGCGTTCACGCAGTCCTTTAAGGAATATCTTTTTCTTATCTGTTTCGTCGTGCGATTTTCCGTATCCGTTTGTGTGACCGTTACTTATAGGAGTAGTTTTACCGTAACGCGCACCGAAAAGGCCATCACGTCTGCGCTCCGTTTCTCGGGAGACAGCATCAGCGAGATCGCGTTGACTGCGGTTAATGATAGACACTATTCCCGGGCTTTTCAGCTGCTCTGGCGTTTCGTCCAAACGACTTAAATGAGGGTTTGATTTATACATTGTAGAGTAATTTCGATTCATGCTCGAGACGTAACGTGGATGTGTCTCCTGTTCAGGAGCTCCCATAGCAAAACTTTTGCTTCTGTTAAGGGCTTTATAAGTCCGCGCTGGTTTAGCAGGACCAGGTGGGTATCCGTTTATTTTGCCTTCAGGGGAAGAAGATACATTATTTGAAATATTGATCGCACTGCTGGAACGTTTGTTGGGGGTTAATCTGTGCCAATATTTGTTAGAACTCGGTTTCTCAGCGACTTTTTCCTTGCGATCGTGAAGCTTGCGCGGCAAGGTCTGCGCGCTGCGGGAGTAGTCTTCTTCTGGTTCGCTGTTCGGGTTCAGTCTGCTGGTGGAGTGACTGAATCGACCCAGAGTGCTCGAGTACTGCCCTCTGAAATTAAAGAAGTAAACTCATTGTAGATTATGTGACACCCACACTTATGTTATTACTATTATCCTTTATATCATCGCAAAAAATGTATCGCTGTTTTTAAATTGCATTGAGGTTTCCCTTCCCACACACGAAGCGGCTTTGTTTACGTGATTAAGACTGTCATCTTCTTAGTATTTTACTGCGCAGAGCTGTATATTGTTCTAGTAAATAATAACAGGTGTTTAGATCGCGTGTAGGAGTTCTATAAGATCTCAACATGTACATGTAAATGTATCACACTAATTTACATAGCTGCCCATAGTTAATCCACATTACACCTTCAGCGGAACATTTCCTTGCAATGACTCACAATGTCATTACCGATACGTTTTATATAACAACTGTTTCAACCTGCCTTCTGACTCATACACTAAATAAGGGTTCTGTTGCGAATAAAATATTTATTTGCCCTATATGGTGTTCATGGGCACTAGTGGATGGAAAAGGCAAAATATGCCGGAACGCAGTGTACTTGTTTGTAAAACTGTGTTTTTATCATCTTATAAATAAAATGAACTTCAACGAATTAGTGTTTACACGGCTAACTCACGTTAGTTTTAGTCGGTAACGCCGACGACCGTTAAGCCTATTCAGAAGACCATCTTCAGGGCGAATACTAGGAACGTCGCGACGCGGCTGCTCCTTGTGCACTCAATAGGCTGAAACGGTCGTCGGCGTTACCGACTAAAACTAACGTGAGTTAGCCGTGTAAACACTAATTATGTCATCTCGCGTAACTTTCAATGAACTTCAACGCTTTGGAGAAAATACTTTAAATACGTTAGTAAATAAAATATCTTAAAATAGAAGAGATTAAAAGTTAGAATGTTTAATGAAAACTTTGCTCATTAATAATGTCGGGAATAATTTTTAGAATATTCACAACCTCTTTAAATAAAGCAATTAATATTTAATCTTATCTATTTGATTTTTGTATATTAACCTAATTATGTAACCAAATAATTTACTTTCTCTTAGCTTCCTTTTATGTCAAGTGAAACTTTGCTATCTATATTTTAGGATGTATCTTTAAGAAGCGAACTCCATATTGTAACAATTCCTAATAAAGTTTCTAATCCTTACGGAACGAAAATAAGTTAATATCTTTTATGAATATATTTTAAAATAAACTATTATATTCCGTCTAACCTAAATGTTTGAAGTTTTTAAATATAATAATATATTCATATGTAAACTTTAGTTTTGGTTCAGCTTCTTCTATTATAGTTTTATTTTTTATCTATATATTTATTAAATCTACTTATGAAGCTTTAGTTTTAGGATTTTAACAGTCCTATGTAGTGGAATTATAGGAAAACATAACTGAATGACACTAGTCTGCTAGTTGCTGCTCTTCCCGCGGATAGCACAATTCAATCAAGGTAATGTTCTCATCATCAACTTGCCAATATATTGGAATCACCAATTCGGCTTTTACGACTATTGACACTGTCTACCACGAACATCAGGGATAAATATATTTGTTTGTAGGTATACTTTTATGGTAAAAAGTGTATGGTAATAAAATAGCGACCCATTATATAAGTATTAAGAGTCTGTATAACCAAAACATTATGATAATTTGAAACAGGTAGCTATCAAAAATGTCAATACTAGTAAGTAGGCGGTGACAGAATATTGGGTAGAGCCAAATCGCATGTTTTTTATTGTATTATAATCATGAACAGCTAAGGAAAAACATAATCATCGTTGCATAGATTAATTATTATCGAAAATTAATATGGCTTAGCTGTTCACCTTAGTAGTGCTATATAAGGACTTGTGTTACTTCAACAACAATCTAAGCTCAGTATAGTAGGTATAGTCAACAAACAAATAGGAATATTTTAATTCTTATTAAAATTCCTCAAGTTACTGTGTTGATTTTTGCTGTTAATTGTGTTATTATTTATCCTACTAGTTCCAATAGTTGATATTAAATTTAAATACATTTATAAAAATATATTTGTTACTGTTTCCTATTAAGAACTTACTACTTATCTATATAAATAACAGTAAATAAGTATGTAATGTAACTCACCGTTCTCTATCGCGCGCGTCCGCAGCGGCCGTGCGTCTCGGACTGCCCTCGTACTTGTGCTCGCGGCCGTAGATGCTGGGCGCGAAAGGGTCCTCCCCCAAGTAGTAACGGTGCGTCGGGGCCGCAGGTGGCGCCAGCTCGCCGCCGTACTGCTTGTACGTGCGCGACGAGTGCTCCGCCGGCGACGGCGACCGCGAGCTGCGCCAGCGCGCTCGCCGCTCCGCTGACGCCGACCGAATCTTCCCTACCAACTTCCTTATCGAGTTCCCTATTGCTGACCCTACTGACTTCTTAGCCGGAGATGGCCGGCGACCGTTATCTGCGAAACGAGTCTTCTGATTCTGCTTGCGTTCATCCCTGTCTCGACGCCGTGGCGGAGTTCGCTCTCTATCCGAACTACCCCGCCGTTCTCGAGGAGGAGAATAGTCCGGCGGAGGTTCAACGGCGCCTTCTTCCCGGCTGTCCCTAGACCTACCGGAATTTTCATTCCTAGATGAACTCCTGTAGCCACTATCGTATCGATTTTCTTCAGAAATCCTTTGTTTTAAATGTCTTTTTCTTTCTGGAGCTACAGGCCTAAAATCTTCTTCTACTGAGGGCTCGCGGAATGAACGATCGGTTTCGAGAGGACGGAATGGTGATCCACGTGGTGGACTATGCATTGTAGATGAAGATACGTAAGCGGAGTCGTCCCGCGAGGGCGGAGGACGACGAGCGATAGGCGACGTCCTACCCTGGGGTGAATCACGTTTTCCGTATACATGTCTCGGCGAAGAGCCATTTAGACGATCGTCACTAGCATATGGCGAGCGAACTGTCGGTGGCGACGGCGATGAACTACGTGGCTCTGGCATTCTCGGCTTACTTGCTCGCCTTTGGGACCAGTCAGCAACACCTTTGAAATAACCCCCTGTCCTATTCAATGGAGCAGCTGTTCGTTCATCGGAAGGAGTTGAAGATTTAGTCTTCCGAAGAGTCCGATCGGCATATACAGGCGGTTGTGGTGCAGAAGTTTTCCCGTAGTATCCTTCGTCTTCAGCGCTTTTATTTTTATAGAAAGTTGGTTCAGGCCGTCGTCCGATTTCTTCAGCGATAGAATCATGAGAGGATCTGGATTCGCTGCCAAAATGACTCTCTAGCCACTTCGATGTTTCTTTTTTGCGCGTCTCCTCCTCTACGTCGTAGTCGAGAGGGCGTTTCGCGTAATCTTTATCGTGATCTGGAAGCAGAGGACGCGTATATAAAATTGTGTGTTGAGACAATGCGATACGGTCGCGCAGTCGGCGGCTCTGCGTAGAGTGCGGACCAGCGCGACAGCGGTCGCACACATGCTGTGTCGTAATCGTTCAGTCAATAAATTTGCCAAACCATTGAAGGTCAGTACGGTGTAAACACTCGAGACATCTTTACTTAAGAACCAGCGAGACAGTGGTGTGGCAAATTATTCACAGAATTATAATTTCTAGGTCATAGTTACTCCACGATAGCACGACGATTTTTATTAAGTATGTCATTATTAATTTAGTTAAAGATAGATTTTGTATTATGTCATCATTAATTTAGTTAAAGATTGCTGGCGAAATAATAATGAACAAGATGGGAGTGTAGTAACAAGTTGAAATAGGCTAATAATAACAGAATATCAACAAACACTAATTATTATGTTGTTATTCATGTACTATAAATTTTTATCTACACTACTTTAAAATATAATCTCGAAAATAAAATTACATTTAACATATGTATATCTTTCATAGGTAAACTGCATGAGTTACTTTCGGCGCTTCTTCTTAGCAGTGATCGTTCAGTAATCTCAATAGCTTGCAATGTAACTTGATTACTTAATTGAATTGGCTGACGTAAAAATATTTTGATCGTTATATGTTTTGGCTCATTATATACATATAAGTATTTTCTTTGCGAGGCAGATGAGATAATAAAGGCAAATTTTCTTAATTTAGTATAACCTAGTGCTTTTCGAATGGAAAAGGTGTCTTAATATCCAAATAAATTACTAAAGATTATTGCATTAAGCCTTATGATCAAGCTTTTCAGAATCTGGATTATCAACCGTTATTTTCTTAAATGTTTGTATGTTTAACCCGAAGGTGCAACCAAAATTAAAGTCGCAAACTTAAAGTGTGGCAAGCGTAGCAGCAGGTCGCCATCGACCTCGCCGGCGGGGCGTAGGCCCAATGACTACCCATATCAGGCAGGCAGATGAACATGGCTACTTAAATTGCCCACTTTGAATCTCCTTTTAAGTGCCACTTACGTTTTTTATTTGGTATTTTAAATAAAATGGAGACAACTTGATACGATGATAATATTATGTTTTATTATACAACTTTCACTGGGTCGATTTTTATTAAAAGACTTCAAAAAGGAGATTCCCAGTTTGACTTGTACGTTTGTTGACCTGTATGTATGCGATTATTTTGCGTTTGGTTGAACCAATTTTGATTTGGTTTGCAGAAGAGTATTTAATATATGTAGGTACTTAGGAGAAAATGTTAGTATTTTAACTTGTTTCAAAAAATGGGGTTTATTGAAGTCGTTTCCCTTTTTAAGAAAATAAATTATCATTTTTCCTCTTATAATATTTAATGGTTCTTAAAATACAATATACTTAATGTACTAATTAGTGATTTTTTAGATACAAAAATTCTTTGTTATTAATCATCTGTCTAATGTTAATCTAATCTGTTATTGTTTAGTTTGTGATTACGTTAATCAAAAACAAAATATTTAATATTTTATATACGTTTGTATTTATTTACAGATACAGTATCACGTAGGTACTATTCTATACAGGGTAAACACACTCATGAAACTCCAAAACCATACATAGCTGAATACTTGGCTTACTAGTTGAATGTAGACTCGGTATAGAGACAGGTAGGTGCTAGCCGATCACGAGCACATCAGAAAAAACCCCGCTGTTTGAAACGTTTTTGACTTTCAAAGAAAAAAAAATAGCAAATGTATTTATTTTGCTCAACCAAGACCAACATGAAAATATATATTCAAATAAGGAAGGACAGTTAACAATTTATCGCGACCTGAAACGACAATCAATCAACTACATCGTTTCTCCAGCGAGGCCAGAATGTGTTACATTGCCGAAAATGGTCACATTACGTGCATTGTAATTAAAATGTCACTGGTTTACCGGCCCAAGTTTAAGATGTTGTCATTTTTTAAATAAACTTTACAGTGTTTATAAAATAAACAATATATTAACAAAATTACTTCACTTTCAGGAGTCCATTTAGGTTTCTCAATGCCTCTAGGTAATCGTTGTATACGAAATAGCTATACTAAAAAAACTTTAATATTTATGAATACAGCAGATCTATGCTTTTTATCCGATTGTGCCGGTTTATAAGTAAATAATCATATTTACTTATAAACCGGTAGTAAAAGACAAATATCTTGCTTAATAACCAAACCAACCTATTGAGTTAACTAAAATCTAAACGAATCTCGTCTAACATACGAGATACAAGTTCAATCTTTATCTAATCTCACAAAAAGTGTGAGCTTAAAATTTATGCGAATATTTAAACCAATTAATTACTTCATGATACTGGTTACCATAGGCGAACAGAACTGCGCAGGCGCCGTGGGCAGACAACGCCATCTATGGGTAGGTACAGCATAACTTGTATTTTATTAATATTATACTAGCAATTTATTTATGGCAGCTATGCTAGCACAACAAAACATATTATCCTACAGTTTACATTGAGCTAATTTATTCATTTTTAGCATTGTCGGCTTTGTTCAATGGAGTTGACTGGCCACAGTAGTCTTTGTCAAACGATCCTAGGTATCGTTTACTTCCATATTAATATTATAAATAAGAAAATCCGATTGTAACGCATATGATTCGGAAGGGAGATCAAGGTTAAACTATAAACGATTTTTAGGGTTCCGTAGCCAAATGGCAAAAACGGAACCCTTATAGATTCGTCATGTCTGTCTGTCCGTCCGTCCGTGTCTGTCACAGCCACTTTTTTCCAAAACTATAATAACTATACTGTTGAAACTTGGTAAGTAGAT
>JADGIL010024573.1:0-15382 GCA_020352625.1 Cactoblastis cactorum | reverse complement strand
GTGTGATTTGTTCCTATTAAAAAAAAAAATATAGATAAACATCCAAAACCCAGGCCAATCAGAAAAAAATCATTTTCTATCAAGACCTGACCGGGGATCGAACCCGGGGCATCCTGAGCATTGGTCAAGTGCATTAACCATTACACCACGGAGGTCGTCTAATATAATGATTTTTCATTATATTGATTTTCCTAAACATATAGTTTAACAAAGCTTTTAAATGAAAATTTACTTTGTCAAAAACACTTTTGAAAAGACAATTCTAACGAAATTTCCATTGACAATTTAATATAAACTGGTAAAGGGTAGTCAAAAACATTACAAATGGTAATTTTCTTGCTAATTTATTTATTTGTTATTTATTTATAGGGAAAAATCACACAAAAAATACTAAGAAATAATAGAAACAAAAGCAGACTTACAATGTCTACAACGAAGTTTCTTTAGCAACGCAGTTTTATCAATACTTAAAGAGCGCACGAATGTTGTAAATAGAAATGTGTATTGTATTTCAGTGCCTAGACGCGAGCCCTAGATTCGAAGATCCACTTAGATTTGTACTTTTCAAACGAGATAAAGACGACGGAAAAAGAAAATATTTGACGTTTTAAGTGGTCCTCTGTACGATGACAGTCCGCCTGTTAAGGAGCACAAATTCATGCTCTATTTCTATTAGTAGATACATCATAATAAAATTTAGTTCTTAGTTGTGTCACCTGGTTTTTTCACCTCCATTTTATATTGACAGATTTAATTCAACCCGTGTATGAGTCAAACTTCCAAGCTGGTTTGAAAACCTAGTAGATTTTTAAAGTCAATCACTTTCCCTTGATTTTACAATCTTAATTTTAATTTAAGACGGGTTTCTTCTCATAGGCGATGGACTATCAACTTGCCACTTATAGATAATATTTGGATCAATATTATCTAATCAAGGAAAGCCTACTATTCTGCTAAGCATAGCTTTCTAAGTCTCACGACTCTTAGCTCTGTCAATCCCGCAAGAGATAAATACGGGATACTATATTTACGTATGAATCGAAATCCTCCCAATGATTGAGTTCTCGTAACAAACATCAATCTAAACTTTTATATTTAAATTAAAATTTAAGTAAAATATTAGTCAAATGGAACTCAATCATCTATACTAAACTAATATTATAAAGCGGGAGTTTATTTAGTTGATGCGCTTATCTCAGGAAATACTTTCAATATTTGATAGACCATTTGTCGAGGTAGGGTATACGCTACCTTGTAACCTGTAATTTGCACAGAAACGGAAGCATTTCGGGTGAAACCGCGGAAAGATCGCTAGTTACATGCGGTTTGATCATTGAAAGTTGAATTAAAATGTCATCGTTCATGCTTTAAAACATTAGAAAAGTAAGTTTATTTCCTATTGATCGTATTTCACAACAACTTTATATTGCTAGCTAATGCCCACGACTTTAAAAACAATAGTTTTGACTTCTATAGGCCCTATAAAGAGCCTCTATATATTTTATTCTTTAATATCTCCCATGTACAGACGTAGCTCAGTTACTATTTTATTATATGTATAGATTCTAGTAACTTCTTTATTTAGATAGCTTTCTTGGTTCTATCACTTTTTTCGCCCGTTTTTCATTTAATTTGATTTCTAAACAGGACGTTATGTTGCTATGTGAAACAACCTTGGATAGATGATAGGGGTCACGACCGATCACTCTCTGGAGGGTATCGGTCGTTGGCTTTTTGAGATCCACCTACATGAAAAAAAAAAGATGGACAGAAATGAAAGGCTATGAAATGTTCTAACCTCGTTTATTATAATTCAATTACAACTTGTCCTTGTAAAAGATTATAATAAAATAAAGTAATAAAAAGGTTATAAACAAAATATTATTTTTGTTTATATTTATCATCTCATCCGCGCATTTACATATATTTTTTTATACGACGAAGCGGATAAGTTATCACGCGATTCACCTGATGGGAAGTTGTTACCCTTAGACTATGGACGCCTGCAACACCAGAGTTCTCACACGCGCTTTGCCTAACCTGAATGAATATTTTAATCACATTTTTGAATAAATGCTCATTGTAGTCTCTAGGTTTTTAAATACATATTTGCTTATTACATACTTTAATAAATAGAAGCTTAAACAAGCTTATAGCATAAATAGATCGAGAAAACGGGCGAAAAATTTCGGAGATACAGCTAACAAATAAAATAGACCGAAACGTTAACCCAATAAATTATACCTCTTTCAAAACGCCAAAACTACATATATCAGATTTGGCAAGTTTGCGAAAAAATCCAGCAAAGTGCTACGTTGGCGTTTATTAAATAAAGTGTAGTAAACGGTTATAAATATTACTCATGAAGTTACAGCCCAATGAACAGAGCTGTATTTAGATTATAGAAGGCTGTAGTAGGTACGTTACAAGACTTTATAATATTTTAATGTGTCCCTATGACAAGACCCGCTCGCCGGACTTTTCTACTTTAATTATGACTGAAAGACCTGAGAGCTTGATTCTTCATTGAATAGGCACCTCAAGAGTACGTTCAAGACCTTAATGAATTATAATACTTCCCGTCCAAAAAAACACAATCGGATATGTAATCGGCTCATATGAAAAATAACGCTTTAAGATATAGATATAATATCACGTCTGATATCCCTAAGGGCGATTTTAGTGTCACGCGGATTTGCTTACGCACGCGGATTTCGCCCGCATGCGTAGCTCCCGCAAAGATTAATTTCATTTCGTTGCATCCCGCGTGCTTTTATCACGCTTTACAATAGATATACATACGAAATTATACGAAATGGCGAAATCCGCGTGCGTAAGCAAATTCTCGTGACACTAAAAACACCCTTACGGGGTAAGCTAGGCAGGGCTAAGAAACGTGAGAATTGAAGGACACGCTTAATAGTGAGTTAATTGGTGGAAAAGGATTCAGATACTTAGAAACAGGTTACTAGCCCATAGCCTAAGCGAGAAATCTCCTATTTCAAGACCTATAAAATACGTAAGATTAAACACGTGTCAGTAAATAGAAGACAAAACATACGCGTTCTACATCGCTTCGGAATGTGGTACGGAATTCCCGGATAAAACACATAATGAAACGCGCGATGGATTCCTGAACGCAGCCTTATTTCTTCCACAAAAATATATGTCTAGACATTCATTCTTTTTATATTTCCAAAGGTCAAGGTAATAGAAAGACCGATAAAACGTCGAAATAATATGGCGGAAAAGCGAAAAAGAAAATTAATTAAGCAGTGTGAGTGTGCATAAAACAGCAGGATGCTGCACTAACCACACATATGTACTTGTGATATAAGGATAGGAACATGTAGTTTTACACTAGGTGTAGAAGAGGAACGCCATGAAATAATACCCATGTAACGGTATGGCTCTATACTACAATCTATAATACAAAGAATGAATGCATCTCCAGCACAATGTGTGCTTCCAAATTGTACGAGTAGATTGCGCAGAAAGCTGCGCTGTCCGTCTGTCAACATCTCATGGACCGTGACAGCTAGACAATCAAAATTTTCCCAGATTATGTATTTATGATGTCGGTATAATAAAGAAATGAGTGCACAAGGAACAGCCGCGCCGCGACGTTCCTAGTACTCGCCCTGAAGATGGCCTTCTGAATAGGTCGAAACGGTCGTCGGCGTCACCGACTAAAAATGAACGTGAGTATAGCCGTGCAAACATATATTAATAAAGAAATACTAACAAAACAATAAAATATTTTAAATGTGTTCTTTTACATCGCACGTGATTTGTTGCATTTTTTAATTGGTGTTGTACCTTTCGAGCGCTATTCCAATTCGCACATTTCGCCCTAGCCGGTTTTATTTACCAATCCAAACTACTTGCATAAACAAAGCACATCTTGAGAAATCTTAAATCAATACTTATGTACAATGATGCAGTTGGAAACAAGTAGCCTGGAAAAACTAATTCCAATATTTACTCGAAAGAACTGACTGGGAGATATGAAAGCTGTAAAAAGCATTTTTCTTTAATATTTCACAGTCGACGGCGCTCTCGCTGTGGAAAAATTGTGCAGAGCTAATTTAATGGCTTGTTGGAAATATGAGAGTTATACTAAATTGATATTAAAACTAATTGGATAGAAGTAATACCACTGTAGTATTTGAGCCTAAAAACTGCCAGATTCGAAGGTTTCCGTACTCTTGAATGTAGGGTACGGCAAAATAATCACGCTTGTTGAATGTGGAACCCCCTTAAATATTTATTTGATTCTGTTATATCAACAGAAATACATCATCTATGAAAATTTCATGGTAGACAGCATAGTGACAGACGGATAGCGGAGTCTTAGAGTACTCTAAAGTGTAAACCCAAATTAAAATATTATCAAATTTTCAATTTCACTACAAAATACACTATCCGGATTTAGCCTCAATTAAGTACTACTTAGTACAAAATTAATTATAGTTTTAAAAAATACGCAAATTGAATTATGATACCGTTCTGAAAGTGAAGAGAACAAGCGCATCATTAAAGTCAAAGCAAAGCTAATAATAGTGTTCATTAGAGCTATTAAAAGTTTCCCAACACTTCAGTGCACTCAGAGGGCACGCGCGGTCCTCGCAGCGCGGGGCTCGGCTGACGTCAAAACGCCGCTAATGGAGAGCGCTCTACAATCTACATGATAACGATTCTGAGATCTCAACCCTTGAGGCTCGCATGTTGGGGCATTAACTTTTTAGAGATCTATTTAGTTAGATTAGTTTTTGAAATGCTGTCTGGTCTAACATATGTACATGCTTAAGAACGGATTTAATAGTTCGTTATTTGCTGAGATATTTTATCGCACGGTCACCACCCCCATATGCATCTCTATTAAGTTGTCGCTGAGACCATATGAGATAACTTGACTTGCATGACTCTTTATGCTTTTGCTCTTAGAGACATGATTCTTTTTTTCGACCGAGAATATTTGCTAATATATGTAACATGACAAGAATAACATACATCAGAGATCTATCAAAAGTACTCATCTATATCATCAAAAATAAACTAGATACTGTATAGCGTTTATTAAATATTCACAACTGAATATTGTATATCACATTATCTTTGAAACATTGGAGTATCGAAACGACGGATGAAATCGACAAGAAACTACAGCTTAAACTTAAAGGTGTAACGTAACTTTGACAAACCCAACATAAGTTTTGGGAAAACAGGTGATAAAATAACAAACATATTTCCAAGGTTAACCTTCGCGCACTCTGATGCTCATCAAATATTCACACATGTGTAATGCTGTCAACGGGCAAAGACGAGCAGGGACGGGCGTAAGCTGCCGGAAACTTTTAACGCTAAAAGTGGAACGTTTTAAGAGGGTCCATAAAACGTTCTAAACTATGAAACGGCTGTAAAACTGAAGATCTGATTCATTTTAAACACACATTGTTTTCAATGTGATTACGTAAGAAGTTTAAAAAGTTATTCGAAATGATAATTTATTTGAAAGTGACACTGAATTATGGATTAATGAGCCATTTGCGCAAGGGTTGGAATATATCGACATTAAAAATATACTTATTTGATATTGATTCGATTGAGTTGACTGAGCAATCAATATTTTTTAATTTAAAATCTTAAAATTAAATGTTCTGAGTCATTTTACGTCGTGTCGGAATGTCTAGACAGTAAGGCGTATAGTATTGACTATAATTTGCGACCAACGCAGTGATATTACTATAAGAAGTCTGTCTTTAACGCCGGCAATAAATGTCTGTTACAAGACTGTAAGATTTTATAACAGACAAATAAATTTATTAGAACACCTAATGTCGTTGTCATTTTTACCACTAGTTATATTTAAACATAATACATGCTTCTTTTGTTGGGCTGATAGCATACATGTTCAGTATGCTTAAATGTTTAAGTAGTAGTTACATGTTAAGTAGCTGTCAGGTCAAGGCACTGTTAAAGTAAATATATTTTTACAAAATACTTTTTAGTAATTCTTATTAAAAATTTTCTAATCATCATACAGTTCACATAACCGCGTTTATACATATGAAAAAGGCATGCAACCGAAATGGCGCGATAACACGAGGTATCATGTCGCCATCCATTGTCTTCTAATACATTGTGACAAATGACAACAAAATTTGTCGAAAATGGCTGGAAACTTAAAAACTTTAGCAAAATCTTGTTAAATGTCAAACATTACAACTACATTAACTTTTTAACAAATAGTTTTTCTTTTTCAGATTCAGAGCAGATCTGTTTTTCTTAATATTTAATTATAGTTATGCCTTTCTACACCCCTGTTATTTTCCAAATTCTGTCTAAGTTGTCGAAGCGCGTAATCCGCCAACTATTTTTATTACGGATGATATATTACAATTGTTACTCGAAAATAACAACAAGATGTTTGCCCTCAACCTTTTGTTGGCATAAAAGATGGCAAACGGCCTAAATTGGCCGTTTACAAACCGTCAAGTGGAGTTACGTATTTTTAGTGTGTTATTGCTTATATTGTTTTCTCCATGACATTTTCATTTACTGAAACTTAAGAGTTGATGATTAATGACGTCTATACATTTTTTCATTTAAACTATAGATTCAAATTACTTATCTGTATCTCAATTTTTACTAATTTATACTGATTTTGAAAATTACAGACAACATTTAACGGCTTTGGTCAGAATTGCTTATCTTGGCAAACATTACCAAACCTGCTGCAGAGCAATTTAGCTAACCAGTCCAACCTCTTATTTCATTTATTTTGTGATCATCATCGCAGGATTTGCCAAAAAAGTTAAATCTCAGGTGTAGACTTTCTGTCAAAGAATTATATTTCCTCGGACTAGCCAGCCCATTATACAAGCAATAAAAAATGGCTTGAATTTGACTACAAATATTGCTAGCCATTTTGAAAAAGTCCAAGTTTAGTCAGACTATTGCCCACCTCTTACAGGACCGGATGTTCTCTGTTCATTCATAAAGGCGACCCACCCACGAAGTATTAGCCGACATAATTAAAGTAAATAACGTGTTGTATGTACCATACCGCCGTCGTGGCCTTTTACTTTTAGTTACATATTATTATATTTAAGGTAAATTACGGTTATTTTGACCATAGAATATATAAGTGCATTTTCATCGATTATATACATATGTCTTGACTGTTATAAATAGTTTACAAGCTAACATAAGGCACCTCCCTTTTTGGTTCCAAGAATTAATGACAATACCACCGCTATCAAATTTGTATACATAAAACTTTTTTAAGGATATTTTCCTACACTCGCAAGGGCCACTCGTCCCGCCGGCTTTCCTTTGGACTTATTGAAATCCGGTCAAGCAATCCTATCAAGAAGACCTTACGATAGCATGCATAAACATTTTGTTATCATAATGATAAAAGAAACTCTCACATTATTATAATGATAACAAAATGTTTATGTATTATTATTTATTCGCGGCTTTGCCCGTGTGAAGTTTGTCTTTTAGTGGTCATATTTTTACGACAGAAATTGTACGAAAAATATTCTCGTATTACTTACAAATCTTTATCAATAAAAATAAACATTCAAAAGCAGTTTTAAGTTCTGTGTTATATACATGTATATGTATGTATGTATTTATATTCAAGCTACAAACCAATGCCAGCCCAATGCTAAAAATAGCTTTATCTGGTTCAGCTCGCTTTTTTTTAAAGGAGGCTTCACTCTCTAGCAACTATTTTTACGAATAACCTTTTCTTATCTATCTAATAGAATATTTAACACGTACTATTAATATTATTTAATTGGATGTTTCTAAGCGAGGCAAATTACCTTCTCTCTATAAATAAATATCTAATAATTATGACTTTATTTAAAAATCAATCCTGTTTTCGTTTTTTTTACTTGAATTTTCAAATTTGTGACACGAACAGCTACGTAATGTGAATATAAATAATTTCAAAGTTTTGGATTAACACGACTTTATGACACATTTCAATATAGATACAGTTATCATCAAGTCACAAGACAGACACTTTCAAAATACGCTAAACTTTATATGCGAAACAGTAAATATGCTTTTATTTATTCATCCAATGCCTCAAAGTTCATTCTCACACCTACTTCATTCCATCGACCGTTCCCAAAAACGGGAAGATTTGAATAAAAGACATTCATCATAAAGTCTATTATGGGGTTATATCGGAAATGGACACATTAAACTGCGACGTTGCAAATGCCGCCTTCTCACGTTCGTCTCAAGGTACTTTCTAGGGTGCCAAGACGATGGTAGAGTTTTTTGATTGCCCTAACGACCTTGTCCCTGCACCGGGTGATAATCGATATTTGATGGTGTTGCCAGAATTATTTAACATATATCTTACTTACAGAGAGTAAATAGCCAAATATGAAGTTCATTATAAATTACATGTTTATACCAGAAAATTTTCATTAGATTTTCACTTTAAAATAGCTGTTTAAATCGCCCAAAGCTTGCACAGGTAACAGAGAGTAACCCTCCGATATTATTACGGTTACTAAATTTGTGGAATATTTCTGCATGGTCCTGACGTTTCATGTAACGTCCAGAGTACAATAATATGAACCATATAATTATAAAAATTTAAAAAGTAAATTACAACCCTCCAGACGTAGTCAAAATGATAGTATCGGTGTAGTATTCTCGTATTTTGATCACGGGGTAGACAAAGTCGGGAATCTTGTGACTTACTTGAGGCCATGCTTAGTGTAATAGTGGGCTTATTAGTGGAATTGAAATTTATATAATGTAATGATAGGTTGTTAGCCCAGCGCCCCTGAGAAAAAATTAATTAGTTTAACGATCATCAAAAAATAAAATATCTTTTTATTCCGTTGTAAATGTCGTACACAATTTAAATTTAAATATTCGACATTCTAGAAATTGCCCGTGTCAGTCATCCCATCTGGCAACCCTAGCACTAACAGTCGCATGGGTTCCGAAAACACCACCAATCAACTTGGTTCCC
The DNA here is from genome assembly GCA_020352625.1 of Cactoblastis cactorum. NCBI lineage: Eukaryota > Metazoa > Arthropoda > Insecta > Lepidoptera > Pyralidae > Cactoblastis > Cactoblastis cactorum. Next base: position 6,369 of record JADGIL010024573.1, on the reverse strand, counting down.
TAAATTATAGATAGCTACGGTATATGGGTTAATGCTGGAGCACTATCAAATATGAATTAACGCCGACAAATCAATGTGTAAACGTTTCCTGGTACACCATGTACTTATGTAGCCATTTCCAGCAATTCTTTGGTAAATTAAAGTACATCTAGGTATTTATGAATAATGAATACATAACCAGCAAACCCAATGGTCTCTGTCCTGCCTTAAATATGACTGACAATCATTTGGGATTAAAATCCTCTTGACAATAATTAACAAACAAAAAATGGAGAAGAAATTGGTAAAAGTGTTCCATTTAAGCGTTTTGTGCTTTGTGAAGTTTCCATATGTGTAGCCAAATTATCATTTTCAATCTTACACAACTGCAATGTCCATGACTGATAGTAAATAAAAGTTTTTAATAACATAGCACATTCTTAAACTATAAATATTTAAAAACGCCGATTTAAACTTGACCATAACATTACCTGCAATTTTAAGCAATGGCCTTAATTCTAAACCACGCACCCTTAGGCTATAAAGGTGTATAAGATCTTACGATGTTATCTCTTATTATTTTATCGATCTGCTTTCTAATAGAGACATTATTGACACATTTTCACATGTAAACATCAATTCGAAAGACCTTTCGTCTCCAAATTTTACAATGAAAAGCTTATGCCATACATATTGATGCCAAAAATTTTGATATTGGATGAGTAGTTGCGAAGGTATCTCTATCATTAAAACCAACAAACATTAGCTCTAAATATTATCTATATTATTCTGTACTTTTAAGAACAGATAATCAAGCAAAAAATTCCACTAGCATAACGGAACGATATTTGTAAAGTATTAGTCATCTATGCGGCAACAGTTCAGTCATGTAGACATTGTTACTCTATTCCTGTTTATTTATTTATTTTTCTCCTATTTTTATGGATTTAAGCTAGGTACTGTTTTAATATGTAACTATTTGTTTATTTGATCCTAAAATCGTTTCACTTAAATAAAGATATATTCCAAATTTCACGGTTAACTTAGCGATATTCGTGTTGAATTAGCACGCGTTACTGATTCATTGTTAAATCATAATAATATATGTAACTTAAAATGTACCCATTTTTGGCACCCAAGATTTATAATTATAAGGTTAACATAAGTATATAATATGTAATACAACTGTTTGTTGTTTAAATAAAAATAATAAAAACAGTTCCTATTATTTCAAATTAAAAAGATTAAAAAGTGTTTAAAAGGCCTATCAAAAGATTTTGAAATGTATTATATTTTATTTATATATTTTTAATGCAAAACAATTTATACTTGATCAAAGTAAAAGGAACCATCATATCACATCATAGACCATTGGCATGTGCTTATAAATAAGCAAGCTTAACATAAATGTTTAATTTTCTCCTATTACTATTCAAACATACAAAATTATTTTATATGACAACTTGCTATAAGCTTCATTTACATATTCTCGTACGGAGCCTGCCCGTCTACATAAAATATTTAATTTCAATCTACCGGCAGATCAAGACAATACTGTGAAACATCAAGTTCATGGTGTCTGTGAAAATCGTTACTAGTGTATTGAACTACGCAGACTTGCCGTTTTGATAAAAATTTATTGCATTGTATCCATTGTTCTTTAACGTCGTCCTTTTGCGTTGAAAATCCAAATGTTTTTCTGATGTTCTGACGCTACTCCACTGGAATTGTTTTCTCATCAATTTAGAAAAAAAAAAACTTCAATCTCTTTGATGAACGACTACTTCTCTGACTAAATTGAAAGATACAGAATTCTTTTTAGATTTTAAGGGATGAATAGATTGTTCACTTTGTGTTAAATCAATCCAACATTGCATTATATTTATGAATAACAAGATAGTTATGTGTCAAACGGCAGAAACAACATCAGCAAAAACGGGTATCTTGATTCCCACTTGTAATAATATCTCATAGATATACAAGTACGAAAATGCGATGCCTTTATTCAAATTCCTAGTAAAACTATTATCATAGAATTATGTTGATTAATAGCATAGACAGAACGCACAATGTACATCTTACCTCTTAAAATTAATTATAGAAAGGGACTCGTTTTATAGAGGGGTTCTCTTGAAGTTGGGTCTCCAGCTCTCCTACTCATCAGAAGGAGCATGGCGGCTGATAGCCGCCATTCAGGCGTCGGTCTTCTGTGGGAGTGTGGTACTGCCCCGGACGAGCCAGCCCATTCATGCTGCAGGCTAAAAAAGCATGCAGCAGGCTCATACCAGAAAACCATACAAATTCATGAGAAATAATAAACAACTTTAAGATTGTTTAAGTACTTATATGAAAATTGAGAAACCTTTGTAGTTACAACTTTTCTAGCTAAGTTTAAACTATCGTTGTATTTATTTAATACTGAAGAAGTTAATAGCGTGCTGTATTTTTGCCTACAGTAAATAGCCAAGCTAAAGGAATAAAACTGATTTGATGTGCTACATAGAAAAGATATAGTCACATAGTCGTCGTCGTGTTTGTCTGTAAAACCAAAATTACTAACGATTCATGCAATTTTCACTAGTCAGACATTTATAAGAAAATTTGCATTAGATGCGGGCGAAGCCGCGGACAAAAATCTAGTAGTTAAATAAGATTTATCGCATTATTCAATACTTAGTGCACTCCATAATAGAAACGTTCGTTAAGTATTCAGGCAAAATTGACTGGCTTTGAGAAATGGACGCCTTAAAGAATGTCTTGATGAGGCGAGAGCCACCGTCTTCACGAGCGCCGGGCCATCAGCACTCGCTCAAAGGGAATTTTATTGCCACGCTTTATTTCAGTTCGAGATTGCTCTAATGACTTTTGGGATCTTTCAAAATACAGTTTGTTATTTTTTAAGTTTAGTTAGCAATATATTGGGCCTAGTAGTGAAAAGATCCAGAATAAGAGAAAAATATACAATATTATAGGAGAAATAGTTATTAGAATAATAGTATTAATATTTAATGTTCCCAAAAGCTATTTCAAAACGCAGATAAATACATATATTATTTACAAGTACATATTACTTATAGCGGAATTATAAGAAAATTGACGAACTTTTCGAATCTTCTTCATCATTAAATCTATAATCATTTACATATAACATATAACATCCATCCATCAAACCAGATTGTGATCGAATTGGTTCATTAATGCATTTTTCTTTTGAGGTATTTGAGGCCTTTCCAGTCGAGGTCATAATCCCAAAAAGCAATGAAACGTACATCTGATGTATAGCGAGTGTGTGTGCGTATATGTGTCTGTGCTCGGGAGCAGAACTAATCAGAACGCGGCACTCTTTGGGCTTTCAACTCCACCCGTTTATCAAGATTACTCTGCAGAAATGTTGTTTTAATACGAGATTTCAAATGAAATAAGTTTAGTTTTATTTATCTTGTCTCGTTTATTTATTTCGCGAATCGTGCTTAATCTGAAATGATAATGAATGAAGAAATAATAACTTGGTACAATGATAACTAGATTAACAGATGGATATACATACTTAAATAAAATAAATATCAAAGATTTTGGTAACTAACAAACAGAAATTGAAAAGATTAATATTGCCTTCTCAGTGAGAATATTTAAATAGTGAATTTATCTTTTTTCTTTCATTTAGTGCCAAGTAGATCATAATTTTATACAATCGTGTTTCATAGTAATATATCTAACATATAAAATTAAATATATATAAGCCAGCTTATACTACAAAAGCTTAACTATTGTACCTTTGACAGTATCCTGCGGTAGGTCTACATTATCTGGTTGATGCGGTCGGCAACGCAAACTGAAATTTCACTCCTTCAGGAGGCGCGTTATGAAAGTTATCGATGACTGAAAAATAATTTCGTTACTAATCGCCGGAAAGTCCCAAGACAGTAACTTATTAAAAAAGTAATCAGGGCGTAACTTAAGTATGAACACTGTCAAACATTTTTATTGAATCAGACTGGCAATATCGCGGGCAATCTCAACTAATTGCCGGCAAGCATTCATAAATCACCGGGCGAAAACCCTAGTCACTCCCGACCAAATTACTCGATGAATGTAACGAAAATAATTTGAGTTATGACTGCGTACCACCAATGTCGGGTATTGTTTGAAATTCTGAAAGAACAGTTGGTTAAAATAGGAGTTTTACATGGTGCCGGCAGTGAACGGGATAAAAGTATAATTTTTTTCCGATTTTTAACGGTTTTCACGCAGCTATAATAAAGGCTGTGATTGAGGTAACCACAACAGTGTTTCATATGCTTAGGTAACATTTGTAATACAGTCTACTATAGTGTTTATATAACATATAGTTTGTTTAAATATTTTTTTTATCATACAAATAAGTCACAATGATTGTGTTAGCCCAAGAGTACGTTTGAAACTTGTGTTATTGGATACCAACTCAACGTTACAAATATCCAAGATCCAGACAAATCAGAAAAGATTATTTTCCATCTTGACCTGACCGGGGTCGAACCCGGAGCCTAGAGTAGAAGACAAGTTTGTTATCGATTACGTCACGAAGGCATTTAACTACTACATGAAGCAAGAATATGTAACTGAAGATACTAAAATATTTTTTTTTCATGGTGAAACAAACAATCAAGTTGACTTTTCACGTTCAGAAAACCTAGTAACTAGTTAATATTTATGGTAAATTGCAGTTAAACGAGATACATTTCGTCCGCATCGGTTATTTTCGTCCCAGTTACACCACACACGGGCGGTTAATGGGAAGCGGCAATGGATCTGTCTATTTTCACGTGTCTCCTAAACTGAGGATATCCTTCCACAGCGTCCTGTAGGTCGAATGAAGAGTTTAGTAGTAATCTAACTGGAAATTGTTAGTCTGTTGTTCCGACGTTACTTTAAGATATAGGTTTATAACGGTCAAATTTAAAACAAAATGAAATAAAGTTTCTTTTTTCCTTTGGTTCCTGCCATTTTTTCCTTTCCGAGTTGTCATATACGTACAGGAGGCAGAGATCCATCATCAGAGGTTCATAAAACCTATGTCTAATGATTCTCGCTCTCTCACCATAATAAAACCATAAAGTATACGAAAAAAAGCATACAAATAAAAATTCTTTTTGTTGTATATAAAAGTGTGAGTTAATATCATTCCTCATTATCATTTTTATTTAAAAAAAAATTAATTGTTGGGAATATTTTGGCCAAATCGGAACAGGAACAACAGTTAGAAATCCGTCGCGTTCGAATGAACAAAAATAACGTTGCAAAGTTCAGACGTTGATCGTCGGAACCGCATTCACAAATAACCGTGACGAGAACTAATTAGTTGAAAAAGTTAAATTAAGGAGTACTTTGTTAAAGGTATTAATTTTGGTAATATTTCTTCATTTGGATCATGGCCCAGTATTTTTATAGGAGCCGGAAGATGGCATAATAATGCAGGCGTTCAAAGGCCACAATGACCATTTCCAATAAGTTGGTAGCTTGTCTGCTTCGTTGTAAAAAAATGCTACTTAAGATCTCATGACCAAAGGCTCTGTCCTCCCCGTAGTATATACGTTACGTAAGGCAAGAGGCGAGCATTGAGACCGTAACAGAAGCCGGGTGAACGTAGCGGGAAGGGAGCGGGCGTCGCGCACTGATTGTCCGCCCGGCCCGGCTACTGTCTGCCTACTTAATGCTTATGTACTAGAAAATACCTAGTACATATTTAATTATCCGTAATCTGGGTGTGTGAGTTATTAAATTAATCGAAAATATTGTGTTTTGTATGACCAGCTTGATCAATAAAACCATTTGATTGATGACACTATCAATGGATTCATGGACCAAATACAAGTACCTAGTATTCACGCTCCCACACACGTCCTAGATGGCAGTCTTTAAAACCATAACTGATACATTCACGGTATTTAAAAATATACAATTTTTAGGGTTCAGTAAAAACTCAACTCAACTGTGAAAACTCATGATCTCGTGATTAAATCGCAGATTTCGCTATTCTACAAAGGGAACAAAGGTCAACAACTATATTTCCCGTTCTGTAATCCTTTTAACTCTACACTACTTTTTAAAGAATGTAAATAACATAAAAAGCAAATTTTCTGTTATACGCTTATGAGTATTGTATGCAGTTATTACAATAACCCGGCCAAGAGATTGAACCGTAAAGTTTTATCTAAAGATTACACGGAACCCTCAGTGCGCAAGTGATTCTCGCACATGACCGCTTTATTTAGCCATTTGTCACTTAGCGTTCCCGTTAAATATTGTAGACATTTGCATTCTAACTATAAGAAACTTACATTTAAAAAAATATTAAGTAATCAAATAAAGTATTTGAGTAATGAATACGGAAAAAAAGTCAAACTACATACA